>NMRB01001520.1:0-48683 GCA_002633025.1 Notospermus geniculatus
AACCACCTTTTGGGGCTTGTACTCTTTTCTTTCCTTAATTGCTGTCACGTCCTGTTTGGATGGGATACTTCATATCTACATTTGGGTTTCAGTCTGTTCTAGAGTTTCGGATTGTAAAGTACCAGCCTGAAGAAGACCCCGGTTGGGGTCGAAAATTCGCAAACACTCTGGAAATTGCCTTTTTATTTATCACAGATATCTTTAAAAGTGATTTCAACAAGAAGCGACACATTAAGCTCTGAATAATCAGATGACAGGTAGAGCTCAGAATAGAGCCTCTGTATATCAACTCAGAATAGTCAGTTTGTGGGCATGGGCATGACTGATTTTGCAGTCTTAAAATGCCAACATACAACATACTGTCTTAGTTTAGCTGATATCATTTACAAACAAACTTGTCTTTGACTTTTGTGTTTGAATTGTCATGTTTACAGCAAGTTTTCTTTTTCTGATACTGCTGTGAGTGTTGACTATAACAATACTGATGTGTTGATTAGAAGATTGCTACAGATTCATCCACTCAAATCTGACCTCTTAGTCTAGTCTTCAAAAACTGTAATTGTGAGTGTTTGTCCATGACAAAATACTTTTGTACTATTTATCATGAGGACTTTTTATTATAACAGAGTCTGTCATTCAACCCAGGGGTCCCTGGCCTCTAGTTTCCAGAAAGTGTAACTGCTGACTGTCTGCAACTTACTATACTCTGCTGAAAGTATGACAATTCAGGGCACTTCAGATTGGTTCCTCAATTCCTCTATGGTTTCTAGTCTTCAAAAAGTGTAACCTGCTGTTAACTCTGTGGCTGGGTGACTTGTTTCAGAGTCATCCTTCCTCTAGTCTTCATAAAGACGTCTTAAGAAAGATAGTGTCTGGTCCATAACTAGGTAGCACTAATGCATTCTGGGAGATTTGCTGTTCTCTGTCTGGACTCCACCCTCACCTCTAGTCTTCTTGAAGATGTTATTTCCAACTTACAATTGGAAACAACATCTGAAAGTGTAAAAAACTGTGGACAACTCAGAAAAGATTTAATAAAGATTTTATTTGTGAGTATCACTGAGTCTTGCTGTTTTTTTCTTTATAAGACGTCTTCGACTTCATATCATCTGTAGCCATCACGTAAGGCAGGCGCGGGCGCCCAAAAATGCGCCCAAATTAGGCCCCTTGAAAATAGCTGGTATGCCCTCATCCTGGAAATTGAAAGCCCTGTTTTTGGACGAATTTTTGGAACAATCATACACATCATCCAACACACATTTTTTGATATATATTGCCTATTTATTCTACTTTCCTGGTTACCATGGCAACGGTTTTCCATCAATTTTAATGAATAATATTACTCTCTTACCACCACGATTATCTGAAGTCGCTGACAGTCACGCTGTTTCATCATCCATGTTATAAAGTTCCGTCACGACCTATTGTGGGAAAAAGAAAAACTTTCTGCCATATTTCAGTGATCAATGGCAAAAGAAATTAGTGGATGCAACAAACATCTTATATGTGATATTTTGTTAGTGCCAAATTATTTATTTGATCAATTTTGTTGCCATGGCAACTGTTTCTCTAAGTTCACGTCGGTCATTGCAGTCTTCAGCTCTATAACTGAATTGCGAAACAGTTGCTAAAACCAAATGGTGTCCCTCTTACATTCTTATCAGAAACCTGAGTTTTAATAAACCTACTATTCTGTCTATTGTTGACTTAATTGCGTCTTGTCTAACAGCGAGAAACATGGTTACCATTATTATTATTATTATTATTAAAACATATTTTATAGTGCCCTTATCATTAAAAATGCTCAAAGGCACTTCACATAGGAGGTGATAGGTGCAGACAGATTAAAACATAAGCTAGAGCGTAAAACAATTGCAATTAGAATAAAAACTAGAATGAAAAGTAGGATCAACAAAAGTACGCATGGTTAAAAAGATATGTTTTTAAGGCCCTCTTAACCCTTTAATTGGCAAAATTTTTTGGTCAGAGGAAAAAAATCTAACCTCTTTTCATTTGATGCCTTGTCAGATGAGAAACACAAAAATANGCCAGGACAATATGGAGGGACCAGGTCAGCAATGTATGATGGCGCCATTGAGTGGAAAGCACGGAAGGCATGGATGATGGTCTTGTATTTTATTCTATACTGAAAGCCAGTGGAGGTCGAGGAGAACTGGGGTGATGTGTTCACGCGTTTTAGTCCTGGTGATGACACGTGCAGCAGCATTCTGGACTCTCTGAAGGGTCTGAATAAGCTGGCTGCTGACACCTTCCAAGAGAGCATTACAATAATCGAGCCTCGACGTCACGAGGCTATTGACAAGTGACCTCGCGATATCGATCGTAATGCAATTACGGACCCGACCGATATTCCTCAGATGGAAAAAACAGGAGCGCACCACAGAGTTGACATGCCTCTCCATTGTGAGATGCTCATCTAGGGTCACACCAAGGTTTCTAACCGTCTTGCCCGGTGTAATGTCACAGCTGTCAACACGAACAGATACACTGGGGGTGTTATGGCTCCTTGGTGTGAAAAGGATGACCTCGGTTTTGTCACCATTCTGCTTAAGAAAATTGGAGTTCATCCAGTCGCGAATAGCCTCGAAGCAGACTTCAAGACGGTCAGAAACCCTGTGCTGCCCAGCCAAATCGTTCTTAGCAAAAGAAATATACAGCTGGGTATCATCGGCGTACATATGGTAGTCGAGCTTGTGGTAACGAATGAGGTCCCCCAGTGGCTTAGTGTACATGTTGTACAGCTTAGGTCCAAGTACAGACCCCTGGGGAACCCCAAACTCCAACAACCGGGTGTCCGATGCATTGCCAGAGCTTGTGGATGGAGAGTAATGACCTTACGGCGTTTCGGGGCGTGAGCATCGACCAACTCGCTGAGGCCATCCATGTACGCGTCAACCAATTCTCCAGCAAAAACAAGATTGACTTTGGCTGTAAAATAATGGTAAAATACACAAACCTTCGTATCGTCTCTTGCACACTGTATTTTTCTTCAGAATTTGGCGAATATATTGCATTAGCAGAGATCCATCGGTTTGATGTGGAATATTTAATTTTTATAATCAGTCGTTTCCATGGTTACGGTGAAATAAATTTCCTGTGTGCATGAATATCTGATAGAACCAAAGCTAACTGAGTAGAATTTAAAGTTAAACCAGTTTTACCCCTCCGAATTTCGTTGACAGGTTCTTCTATTTAGTCTTCACACATTGCTGGATCATCTCGTATTTTTACTAGCCTACTAGGTCAGATGACCTCAGACACCAAGTTTCGGTCCGATTTTATTCCTTGGTCGGCCACCAGCGGGGCTTAACCGAAAACCTTTAAAGTGCAGTTTCACCTTAACCGTTGATCAGATCATCACCAAATTTTTATCGTAGGTCCATCTGGTGAGGATACACGACATATCACCCGGGTTTTTGATTTGACGTAATTTGCAAGGTCACAGAGGTCAAAGTTCGAAATTTCATTGTTGGGCGGCAGGTTTCGTGGCTATTTGTCCTGCATGACGTTTTTTTGCTCTACTAGACGCTGGCAGAAATTCGCCCAGGCTGGACAATGCTATGACACTTCAAACATTTGCCGAGTAAACACTGAGCTCAGGGTGTGAAGGCTCTTGAAACATACCTTGAGTTCATCGCGGATGGTACGGGTACGTCACGCGTCTCTGTTGCGTGACGTCGGGTGAATGACGTTACGTCTTCACTGCATGCCTTCCATGACGCCGCGCCACGTACTCGGAAGATACGAGGATGGTACGAGAATGACACTGCATGTGGTACGCGGGTGGTGCGCGGCACAGAAGGGAGGTCAATTGTGCAACGTACTGTATTTGTTTATTTCAAAATACTCCTCCATTCCAGAACGGAAAGGGTGAAATACTCCTTGAGATTTATCAGTTTGCAATACTTTACTGATGGAATACTCCTTTGAAGAGTGAAAATACTCTTCAAATTCTGAAGAAGAGTGTGATACTCTTTGCCCTCCAAAATCATCCAAAGCCCTGAGGATATACCAAACTATTTAACTTGGAGAAAACTTATGGCAATTTTCTGAGAGAATTATGAAGAAACTAGGGTTAATACCTGAAAAAATATTCATAGCAACAAGTCCAAGATCGTGCCGTTGTGAGTCTCGAACAACCGTCCAAGTGTGTCAAAAACTACCCGACAATTTAAAGCATTCAGAGTTGAGTTTTTTATCTACGTTTCACCATGCCTAATCCATCACATTCCTATCAAGCATAAAGAGACCAACCGTAAAACATCCAATTTCAGTGCAGAAAGAATCGTAATTAAAACTATTAAAGAGTAAATGACCATGAAAATGATTTACACAGAATCATTTTGGATTTATACCGATTGGATTCACACCTCCATTGATGAGAAAAGAAGTGTAAACTATCAGATTTAACTTTTTGAAAGGATTACCTCATGATGGAATGAGGTTATTTCAGTGACGGCTAAGTTTAACTTGACGGTGAGTATTTTTAGCCAGAAAACACACCACAGTGATGGATTATAGCCAGTTGCATGGACCTGAAGGGAGCAGGGTCAGAAATGGACCTCTTTACGAAACCCATATGGATGAGGCATCAGGCAGTTGAGGAAAAGAGATTTGAACCGAGAATGTATTCAAACAATATTACAGGATTTGAACCCTGGACATTTTCACGATTCGTTGAAATTGAAAGGGTTTTCCCGGATTCGAAACCGGGCCCCATCAGTTATGTGGTTCTCAACCTACTTACCAGCTGTTGGACTGGAACTAACTCCCCAAACCATCTCCATCCCATACACTCAAATTATCCAATATTTTATAGAAAGATTAGATGAAATTGATGATCACCCTTATTCTGGAAGCCACCAACCCCTGACATGAGGTGAACAAACATCGAACTGGGTCAACCATACCTGTTTTTCTGTAGGCCTATTACTGACGGATATCTATAATTTTGCAAATATTTCATGTTTGTGACAGTGACCAGTGCTCGTTACCCAATCAGGCTTCAATCATTGACATTGAGAATGAAAATCATTGTTACTACCATTCTGTAAATGTCATCCTGGCTACAGGATACTATACCCTAACAGGCTGTCAAATGTCAGAGTTATTCCCTGGGTACAATTTATTACACAGATATTTCCTGCGTTGAAATTGAACCCTCGCAATGCCATCACTTCTAATGCAAGGTCATGTTCAGGGACGAATTGTCTGGGGATGACATGTCCTTGAGGCCGAACTCTCCTCTGACCATTCATCATGGCTTCAGCAAGAGTTTGAAACCTAAGGCCAACTTTGACTGCGAACTCGAGGGTTGAGTAAGGTATAGTGCCTGGGATGACATAGTGATGACTCATACCCCGTACTGCGCATGACGAGTAGGATCAGTTCCACTCGAACACGCTCGAGTTGATGATAATCACATAACATGGCGGCGCTAAATTGAAATGTTCTATATGAAATGTTCTTTCTTGACCACAGTCATCATCTGACCAACTTAAATTAAATGCTTTGTGTGTGGCTGTGGCAGTGTCTCAGTGCCTGAGATAGGCACGACTGGTGAACTTGTGTGCAACTGCGAAGTCAGTCCGGAATGTCGGCCTAAATTTGGTCGAACTCGACAATTATCTGTTTCCAGTGGTATAAAGTTAATCCGTCTAGCATTAGCTTTGAAATGAGAAACGTTTAACGTATTTAACAACAAGCAAACTGGTCTGACATGTCTGAAGTGACACTTTCATTCCTTCGGCCGCCATCTTCTCACGTGATTTAAAATCGAGTCAATGAGACTCGTACTGGGTATACTTTGATAGTACCCAGGGTGATATTGGCTGTGTTAACCTGATAGAACAAAGGGATCTGCCATGATACCAATATCATGATGCCATAATTTGTTGTGTTCATAATGCAGGGCAGACTCAAACAATGCATGAATGAGCATCAAATACTTCTGAATAATCCTACTGTATTAATTGCCATGAATTAGCACTTTTGGGGCCATCAACACCTCTTTGTAGGATGTGCCGGTTTCAAACCAAACAATCCTTGTTCAACTAATGATGAGACTGGCTCTAACTGTCTTCCTCCCGACAAGACTTGATTTATGCCCCAATCACACTTAGCTAGTTAGTACGTTCTTGAAAATTTTGCAGAACGGGCACAAACTGTGTGCGAACGGAGTGGACATACATAACATAGTGAGAACTTTTTACAGTCTTTTTACGAACTTTATGGACGGGAAGGGTGCTCCAGAACATCGAGGCATTATTTGGCCACGGGTTACACGTTCTAGCCCATTTTACGATTTTTTTAGGACGGCGCAGGACATTTTGAGAACTATTTCAGTGTGACAGGCCCTTTATGCAGACAGTATTGAGTTTTCCAATAGAGCATGAAAAAGAAGAAACTTGCTCTGAGTCTAAGACCTTGAAAATCTGAAGACTCGTGAAAGAGAAATTGCACTGACTACCTCATCCACGATGGCCGTCCATTTGACGGGCGCGAAAATGCATGCGCCTCGCAAACAACAGGAATTCTATTTTTTGCGAGGCACATGCATTTTCGCGCCCGTCAAATGGAAAGGCCTGATGTTTCATTTCACCAAATCGGACCAAGACACAAAGGGTTAACAAAACTATAGCACGTCTTCATATATACATAACTGTTTTACATTTTGCACGCTTTGTTCGTTATATATTGAACTACAATGTTCCTTCTGGGGAGATGATGACGTCACCTTCTATCGGCAAACAGCTGGAGGGCAAGGAATACACCGGCACTCTGATACCATTGTACTAGGCCTAAGGACATTATGTATTTTTTCATCGTTTGTCGGGTCAACATTCATAGGTGGAATTCAAGTCATTACAAAACTCATCCAGCTTCTGCACTGAAAGTGTGGCTGGCAAGAAAATTTCCACTGACGAATATGTCAGATGAAGTTGGCAAAGATGTTGTCCAGAAGAGCCAGAGTGGCATAGGGCCCAGGTCTCAGACTATTGGTCAGAAGCCCGCAGGTTTGGATTCCGCAGTTGGTGACTGGAGGATCTTGGGCTAGGGTCCCCATTAGATGCAACTCATGAATTGGCCATTGGTTCGTGATTTGACCCCAGTGAAAGTGAAACGGACTACTGGATATAGTCCAGGAGCCCAGAGGGGTCAGGGTAGCTGGGAAGCGAACCAATTTTTCACCCAGTAGAGTTGCTGTTTGGGTGTCATAGTTCATTCATCTGAGAGTCTGCCGGGCATCTGGTGGTGGGTGTGGCTGTGAGGGCTTTGATACTGGAGGAGAGCAATTGACCTAGATCAGCTGAAAGGTGAACCACATCAAACCTGTCACAAAATGTTCACCACTAACCAAGGTATCCTAAATGAGCACTGTCAGACAGTTTGGGGGGTGGGGTACCCCTGCCAGAATTATGTAACTGATGCACCAAAATTGACCGAGATCAGCTGAAAAGCGAACCAGTTCAAACCTATTGCAAAATGTTCGTCACCACCCCTGTTATCTTGAATGAGCATCGCCAGACAGTTTGGGTGGTGGCGGGGTACCCCCGACAGACACGCCCAAAGAGCATCACCCCCAAATTGACCTAGATCAGCTGAGATGTGAACCAGTCAAAACTTGTTGCAAAATATTCATAATAGAATCCCAAAAGACTATCATCCATGGGATGGCATTCTCCCACAGCAGGAGTTTTTACCTCCTCTTCATCCAGTCACACAAACTTTGTGTGCGAGTGAGCGAGACCAAAGCCCTGCTATGGGAGGATGCCGGATGTGGTTCCTTGGTCATGTTCCTAGATTTCCCACACATGAATCTCCCGGTCGCAATTAACATGACAATAACAGGAAAATAGGACAACAAATCACATATATCTTGAAAAATCTACTTGTGCTTTCGGAAATAAATGACCTGCTGTGTTCTTTAATGAGTCAGTTAATATAATTACAGTGGTATGCTCATCAGTAGGCCTACAGCACACTTGACACTTCTTGGGTGGATCCTCTACGCCACGTGTGAACTTGGTCTTGAGGCCAAGGAAATGAAATATGTCTCCTACGAAGGGCTTTTGACATGTTGCTTAGTTGACATGGTTGAGGAAACTTTCTGGGATGAGTATTTCTAGGATCTGCTGGTACAGTGTTTCCGGTAGAGGGGGGACGGGGTGATATACCCCCTCAAAAAGTCAAAATTTGTGTTTTTGACCAAGAATTCTCTCAAATTTTCTCTATATCCCCCTCACAAAATTTCCTGGCGGAAGTACTGGAAGCTACCTCTTTGTGAGGTGTCTATGTATCAATTGGGCTACACCATAAAGTACATTTACAAATCAGGCCGGAAAAAGTCCATTAAAAGAACCGTTTCAGATTTCGAACTCGCACTCCTGTCAATTTCAGACTCGGGAGTCTGAAACCACCCCAGCTATTTTCTAAATCTGCATTAGGCCAAAAAAAAATATTGTCTGTTTCTTGTCCAGCAACTCAGCAAAAATTGATGCGGGCATGCGAATTTTTTTATTTATTTTCAAATAATTTTTTTTCCGTTTTCTTCATGGATGGGGGGGGGAAGTACATGTACCACCAGCAAACTATCTCTCTACATGTTTAAAGCACAGATTTCATGAAAAATAAAGATGATTTCAAGTGATGAAGCATTTCTGTGCATTGTATAGAAGGCGCTGCGTAAGCAAAGTGGGAAAATTTGAAATTGGTGAGAAAAAAATTTTCGATGCGGAGGGCCTGGGAATGACGCGGGCGCGGACAAGAAACAAATACTTTATTTTTTTGGCCTTAACAGCAATGAACGGTACTTGGCATTACCAGTCACTTCGTTCCACGTGCATGACATGGGAAGAGTCAACAGTTAAATGTGAAACATGAGGTAAGATTCAGGGTCGTATAGAAAACGTGGCCTTGAGTCGAGGAAATGTCTCACATTTTGAGATTCCTTCATTGAGCTCAAAAGTGAGGTGGTCAAAATGACGGTAGATAATCTGTTTATTTCATCTTGGGTAAATAAGTTATCAAAAGCTTGGTCAAATTTATTCATTTATGAATTCCTCGGAAATGTATCCGGGGGCGAATATCGTTTTAGTGCGAGCATTATGGATGCCGACAATGTTGTGATAGTGCATGAGAGTGGAAACGACAGTGTGAAAGATTGTGACCTTGAAGTGAGACAGGATCATCGATTTTGCCAAGTTCTGGAGTTTTCTTCAACATGTTCAAGATCTTTTGAAGCAAAAATAGATATCTGTTTTTGGTTGAAGTAATAAAATCTGGGCTGACAAGAGAGGCAGGTCCCATATGGATACACAGGATGCCCTAGTTGAACTCGCAGGGTAAGGTGAAATAAAGGTGCAATCAAGCGACACCAAAAATTAAGGCCATGTAAAAAAAAAATAATTGGTTAGCATCCCCTCCCGCCATGGAAATCACCCCCTCCTCAAAATTTTTTTTATTTTTTATTTTCAAAAAAACCTTTCAAAAACTGCCAAAAGAGTGATAAAATTGTAGGCTGGGATGCTTAAATAAAACAACACAGTTTTAAAGGATAGAAAGTAGTTTTTGTTTCAATTCATACTTAACATTATTTGAAATTTCCCTCAGGTTGCCATGATTACCATGGTAACATGCATCTCAAACTCAATAAAAAATAAAATAAAAACCTCCCGCCCTCCTCAGAAAATTGAGGGTGGAAGGATGCTAACCAACTATTTTTTTTTACATGGCCATAGATCTATTTTATTTTTGGCGACACTCAAAAGAACTTGAAGTGCCCCACTACTGTGAAAAACTCCCAATGGTAAAAAGGACAAGTATAGCCAAACTGTAACAAACTGAAGCCAGATTACGGTGTAATGTTGGACAAGACACTTGATGACAAACTACATTGCAAGTTTTAACTTGCAATGTAGTTTGTCATCAAGAACCCCAGATTGCTTAAAAGCAATCTGGGGTTCTAAGGGGTGAAAACACAAAATGATTGATAGGCAATTGAAAATAATTGGCACTGACTTTTTTTGACTGCACCAAGATAGATGGGGGGGCCTGGTGCTGGGTACTACCGTCATACGATAGTACTGGTACCCGCCTGGGAGGAAAGTAATGCCACCGATCACAAAAACTGAGCCTTCTCATCTAAATATCGTAATGTTACCACCTATGAATAGGTTCTTTCGTGCTTGTTCAATATGTTTTTAAGTGGCGATAATGGATGGCCTCTGTGTGCAAATATAAACAGAGAGGTTTTCATGATTTATTGGTAGTAAAACATGCTTTTATGAGCATTACTGAGATAAAATCAGCAGACTATTTGGACCATTAATTTGATCAACCTAATTTTGCCCGAACATGACAAAATTTTGAACAGGTTTTATAACATCAATGTCCAACTTTGACAGTCCAACAACTGTTGTAATCTGATTTCAAAGAATTAAATGACAATATAACACTGATCATTTCTGGCCCATTATCATCATTTTAACTGATCTTTTCAGAAAACAATTGATGCATATGATTTACCTTTTGGACATCAGTGACAAATTCACATCATGAGAATGATTTTCGCATGATTTGAAAATTGGCTACTCATATGAAATACCAATCGGATTTGACTACTCAATTAGAAAAATTAGGTTAGAAATCCAACCCGAGAATCATTTTTGTTACAGTGCCCTGAAGTCTGCAGGTCTTTGGGTCAGGACTCGAAGCTTTTCAGATATTCGAAAGAGGTATAATTCTCAAGCCTGGTGCCTGGTACTATCGCAGTACAATAGCACCAGGTACCAGGCCTGGGAATTAGCAAGATTGGAGAAATCTCCATAAAGATGAAAATTTGTGGCGATGAATCATGGATCCCTTCCCCTCTTTGGAACTGAACATACACGTATGGGGGCCTTCCCACCACTAACTTTGTTGAACAGGCTGTTAGCCAATTACATTTCCAAATCACTTGTCAAATTTAGCAAATTACCAGCAATTTTCCCCTAATACGCTAACGCCATTGAAACTTTGGTCACTTAGTGTCAAGTTTGATTCTAAAATCACCTCGTTAATGTCATCAAAGAATGTAAACATTGTATCTTAGTAGTATGATCACCAACAAATGTTCTAGATCAAAAACAACCTAACATAAGAAGATATGTTTGTTTGTTTTTACCCAATTTGATCTTGTCTTAACAAGCTTTTTTACCCTATTTTAGACACTTCTTCACACTATATGCTGAAGATGATGTTTCATACTTGGTATCAAGGGGACCTGACAGAAACCACCACTGGATGATGGCCGATATGCTGCGGCAGTGGAAGATGAAGTGCACCTAAAACTGATCCTGGGAAAAAATGAACCATGAACTTTATGGTTGAACCATGATCTGCGGCCAAATAACAGTGAAGTTCACAGTAAAACTACATGTATTCTGTTGAAATTGTCTTGTCTTGTCTACAGAGCACTGTTGCAACCTAGGGTGCCCACATATATCTGTCTGAGTTTGCAGTGTTTTAGGCTTTAGCCTTGTATTGGAGTGGTCTGGTTTCCTCCTACAATTAATGATGGCAACTGTTTCAGGCAAAGCTGCTCAGGTGTCCTATATTTACAGTGTTCTCCGCATGGCTTTTTTGAAGGGTGACCCACCCTACCTGGCATTTTACCACCCTACCTTAGAAGTAGCCACCCTACCTTGCAGTCCAATTTTGTAATGGTTTTCAATTACCCCTGCCGGCCGATTCAAGATGGCGGCCGTGCATTTATTCGAGAAATGTCTGCACTTTTCAGTTGAAGTAAACAAGAAACGATGGGATAATATGTGGGTAAATTGGCCCACATCGTTTCGATAGATCAATACTGAATGTCATGGTACCTAGATTTATGTATGAAATGAATTACTTTTTACGATGTCACCGTTTTTTGGTGCAGTGGTCGTATATTTCCGAGTCGGTCGACCGGACGGCCGCGAGTCAATCCTAACACAGGTGGCGTACGTCATCACGTAGCGTTGTGCAGTTCGCGACGTCAGAGTTGCCTATCCCGTCAGTATACAGGTCCGTGGTACCACCCAACTTAAGAAATCCTGGGGAGAACACTGCTATGGACTTAGTGCATGGATTAAGTTTTGATACGGTATTTACAGATGAATCATAAAGCAATCTCCTAAGAACTTTCCACAGATGTTCCATGCATGTTTCATGATATTGAATTTTGCCATGACCCAATTACAATGACAGATTCCATTCAATTGAAAATGGACAAAGATTGTACATGTATATATAATGAAGTCCGTGGTTTTCAAATGGTGATTCACTGGTTCAGATGCATGTTTGATAATTGTCTGGGCTAGTATTGTAATAACCCAATTGACACTGCCAACACTCCAGGAGCATGCTTTCCACAGGGGGCATCCCAAAATAAACATGGCCTGGCAGTTGTTGAAATGCCCGACCCTGATTTCTTGGGGTGGAGATCGGAGAAGGCTAAATGAAATGGTCCATGGACCATGTGCTCACCCGTTTGGACATACTGTAATAGTGTAATGACAGAGAGAGGCACATGTCAGTTATGAGCAGTCTGGGTCAAGTCATTCCCAAGTTGCAAGACTCCAATCCCTCTTAGCCATGAGAAAATCATTCTCTTCAACTCTTGAGATGGCCCCTTTTATCAGAATAGGTTTTTGAATACCCACTTCCATCTGAAGTGCCTCTAAACAGCTGCAGTCTCTCACACGACTTAACACAAATAATGACAAAAATAGGTGTAAACTTGATACATTTTGACACACGGTGTATACCAATAAGGAAACAAGGTTGACAATATTTATCAAGCGAAAATGTGATCAATGCTGGCGATATTGGCCTAATGCAGGCCCTCTCTTGACTCTTGTAGTGGAATTAGGGACAATTGAGGCCCATTTAGGCCTAGTAGAAAGCCTTTCCACTAAATGGGCTTCAAAATAAACGTCCCTACATGTAATTTTAATCCCTTTCAAAGGGATTAAAGTAGTCAGGTGGGCAAATATCCCCTGGCTGCACTTTATGAATGGTTCATTCACCTGGCTTGAAAATTTAAAGGAAAACCCACTCTGACAGTCTGAAGTTTTCTTCAGAGTAAAACACTGGCACAAGTGTTACTAGCGAGTTATACACACAGATGTCCTGAATGACATTGCTACATATAGGAGTCTAGTGTCTCACCTACATGTAAGAACATAAACATTAAAACCTATGCTCTTATGCCATCACATGATGGCATAAGTCCTGCACTTGCCTATCCAACAATCCTGGCCAACAATATTACCCGCAATATTAAAGGAGCTCGACATCCAAGTTGTAAACACGATACTCACTAGTCTCGGTCACCCAGCCGCTCGGTCACCCAGCCGAATCTGAGGATCGAACGTTTGTGTCGCAGTACCTGCGGAACGAAACGGTTGGCTGCGCGAGACTACATCTTCACTTCAGTACATATCACCGATAATAGGTGGCAGCACAGTGTGGATAGAGAACCAGTGAGTGGTTGAGTGAGTTGCATTGGACCGGGCACCAGTCTAACGATCACGGGGCGCTACTGGTGCTGCCACCTTCACGAAGGAATAAAACTAGTTTGCTGGCCACTGTTTGTAAACAAACCACTTTGTTTACAACTTGGACGTCGAGCTCCTTTAAAGCCGCACAGTATGCACCGCTAGGCCTACTCACTCCCAGTTCGGCTGAAATCATAGTGCAACCTCATTTATTACAGGCGTGCATAATGTATAATTATATGGTACCGGTACCATAGAACTACATATAGCATTATCCTGCATCGAGGTTGGGCAATCCCCAATGCTGCGTGTATCGCATCGTGGTTTGACATGTATGACTTATGTCATCTGTAGCGATAGTGTTTTACGGAGTACGGGTATGGCTTTATTTTCGGATCCAAGTGTGGGATGCCGCTGCAAAAATGTCTGCAACCGGCGGGATAAACGTATGTATCAACAGAAATAATTTTATTGGTAGTTACATGTTTGGCCGCTAGAGGGTCGCCGATGATGACCCATCTGTCTGATACCGTGCGGCTTTAAGAGTGAAAGTCAGGAGTGTGCTGAAACTTTTGGATGAAAATTACCTCTATTACAATACCAGTGTCAGCAGGTCAGTCATTTCAATTTCACAAACTAATGAATAAGCGAAATAAGACCCTTATTACTTACCCTTTTTCTCTCTCCATTCGGCAAGATGACACACACCTCAAATATCTCCTCTTTGACCAATTTCCCATTTATAAAGTTAGGGAAAGGACCGTGCATCATTCCGTCACTGACGGACCGTGAACGCCGAAACTTCATCAGAACTCCGCCGGGTTGCAGGGAGCTTCGTCTGCTAGTTCGACCCCTGGGGCCTGAAATCGGCGGTTTTGAGGCCAACATAGTGGCCAAGTAATCCACAGAATTTTCACAAATATCTGACACGTCTAATCCGAATAAAAGTTTGAAGTTTCATAAGTCCCTGCTCTCCACCGGTAGTTGTGATAACCATGTCGAACACATGTACCCATCTCTCTCTATCATCACATAAGCACAGCGCGCGACCGTGGAGCAGCCTCGCCCCCAGGTGATAGGGAGACAGATATACACTAAAAAGGCTTCGAGTACACCTCGAAAGCTGTAGGAGCGAGGTTGCTCATTGTGAGCAAATCCGTCTCCCACACCTGATTGGTCACGATGAATAAGCCCGGAATTCTCAACCTCGACTCCTTTGTTCCCTTTTGTTACAGACGATAGTACTTTGTGTAGGATGAATGGAACCTGCCACCCAGGTGAGAGTAAATTCCTAGAAATGGGTCAAGAGGTCAAGTGAATAAGTGGGGCAAGTGCTGCCACCATTTGTTTACAGATGGAACTGAAAAGGCTTGTGAAAGTTGCGAGTGTTGGTGAACTATCTGACAAGTGAAATACCTTCTAGATCCCCAGCCTCAAAATTAAAGGAGCTGGACGTCCAAGTTGTAAACACTCACTCACTGGTTCTCTATCCAGGCGACGCCTGTGGTGCTGCCACCTATTGTCGGTGATATGTACTGACGTGAATATCGTGAGTTGCATTGGACCGGGCACCAGTCTAACGATCACGGGGCGCTACTGGTGCTGCCACCTTCACGAAGGAATAAAACTAGTTTGCCAACCACTGTTTGTAAACAAACTGGTTTGTTTACAACTTGGATGTCGAACTCCTTTAAGTAAGGGCCACACATCTTCAATAACACTAGCGCTGCTGACAGCAAGCGGGCCAATAGGAAGAAAATAGCGCTGCTGACAGCAAGCGGGCCAATAGGAAGAAAATGATCAACAAACTCGGGCATGATTTCAGAAAGTCTTTTATTTGATAAGCTAAACACTTTATCTAGCGAAATTTCTTTGAATAGAATGAAAAGCCTTCAACAGCAAATCATACTATTCAACATCACAGTTCTTACAGGATCATTCATTATTAATAAAGCAAACAAGAAAAAACTCCGAGCACATCAATTTTTTTATAAGATAACAAGCAATTAAACTAGAACTGTGAAATTTGCTTGACAGCAAATTTGATGGTCCCTACATCAGAAAATACAAACTGAGTGAAGAAAGGGCAAGGAGGGGTATGACTCTGTGGCACAGCAGTCAGGTTCTGAAATGTCTTCCTGGTGAAGGACACATGCAGGGTAGGCAAATAGAGAGGAAGGGCAGACAAATGACTGCACGGCGTGCGCATTCTGCAGACATGTATTGTTTACCNTTTTTAAAACTATCTAACCTTTCAGACCTGGATACAAGTATTGACTACTTGATGGTACTGCTTGATTTTGAGGTAATTGAGCAGTTTTCTTGCAATCGTGTGTTAATTGAGTGTGGAAGAAAGAAAGAAAGAAAGAAAGAAATAAAAATTTCCTACCTACCCAGTGATATCAAGATGGTCCCTACATTGATATGTAGGGACCATAATTACATGACCAATAATGGACAATATCGCAGGATTTAATCTTTCTCCTCCAGTTTTAAGCAATAATTACTGTAAAACGGGAAATATTTGCAGATGACTTTTTGCGGACCCACAGTATTTCTTCCCCAGAATAATATTTTGCGCCTTTATAATTTGCAGACAGCTCGGCACCGCAAAATTAACATGCACTGTAACACATTACAAGACTAGAGGAAATTCATTAGTGACACCCCTATTCAACACGGTCTATTGGCAAGTGGTACATTATGCGAAACTGCGTCTTATTTTTGCGGTCGCGCCGACAACATTGAATTGAAATAATTTTTACGCGTAATAAATTTGCAGATGTCATAGAACCGCAAAGACCGCAAAATTAAAAAGTCCACAAAAATTTCCCGTTCTATAATATTCATTTTTGTTTGACCCATCAAGGAATTTGATGAGATCGTGCTGTCAAATTGTTGTCCTTGCCAAATTTCAAGGAGAGCAGGCAACGCTGATGATCCTGCAGGCATCCTAAAACATGTGGGTTTATCAAACTGATTCCATGTCCACCAAAGTTCAATTTGGTCCAGTAATACCAGCAAAGTGAAGGGGACCTCTCTGATCAGGGGACAGGCACCGATCCAGAGGGGGGGTTTTGGGGGTCGTGACCCCCCTGCTCGCCACCATCAAATAAAAAAAAAAATTGCGACTGAGCAAAAAAAACTCAAAAATAAAGCTTCTGTTTTGATACTGAGATGTCAGGAAAATGCATCTACAGCATCTTCGGTGCCCACCTGCAACGACCCCCTTTGGCGGCCCAAAAATCCTAGATCCGCGCCTCAGGGATCTTTAGGATTGACAAAAGCTGCCCTCAAATGAGAGGTGTCCTGATTACAGAGGTCAAAATGATTGGAAATGACCAATAGCGGTGGAACTTTGGTGTCCTTCATAGTGAGGTGTCCTCCTGGCAGAGGTGTCCACAATGGAAGGCTCCACTGTGATTGTGCAAAGACTAGCAGGTGATCACAAGACGTGCCCTTTTCTGACTGGTCCATTTAAACGGATCCAAACTCAGCCATCCACTTTTCATACTTCTCAAGATCCTCTTTCGACACCGTTTTGTTCACTTTCTGAATCGCTTCCTCCAAATCACACATCGTCAATGGCTTGGCCAACTCGGACTTGGGCATGTTTTTGATTTGCTCTGGAGATAGACCTTGAATAGCTCGACGCATGGACATCATAGCTGCATCCCTACAAAGGAAAACAAGACTCATATATAACTGCAGTGAAACCTCTCTATTAAGGACACCTTTGGGATTGACAGATACTGTTTGGGCAGGCCTTTAGATTGACCTGGAGGAACGATGTTGACGTCGTCACCCAAAATATGCCCACCCCCAAAATCGTGCTCATGTCTCCCAAAATGTGCCTCCCCCAAAAAACAAATAAAACATGCAAAATCATAGGTTTGGGGCAAAATTTCGACGAAACTTTCACGTTTTGTTTGCATCCACTGCCATCTTTGATTCCGTGCGATCGGGTCGACTAACCCACCCGGGTTAACCTCGCCACTCGAACCAATTTGTATGCAGCAATGTCGTGTAAAGACCCGTTGAACAGTACAAACTGCGAGGTTGATTGCCACCTGGTCAGCTTACCCGAGTTCGTTCAAGTCCAACCTGCACTCCACGATGCTTACGACATGTACAACGCTTTTTCCACTCCCAAAATACCCCCTAAAAAAATACAGGGTGTTTCTCCTCTGCTAGGGGAATCTAAAGGCCTGTTGGGTGTCACAGAACAGAGGTGTCTTCCTAGCAGAGGTGTCCACTATTAAGAGATGTTCAAATGTGTACACTGTAGCTCTTGAAAAACCCTATGAACGGAGCTTCACACTGCCAGATCACGCCTGAGCGTCCTCGCCCTCTGACTTTTTTATGAAGTCCTACCCCAAATCCTGATCTTACCTGCAGACATTTGTGATATCAGCGCCAGAATACCCATCCATTTTGGCAGCGATCACACTCAGGTCGACCTCAGGATGGAGTTCAACGGTTTTCAGGTTGATTTTCAGCAGCTGTTCACAGCCTTCGACTGAAAGCAATACAAGAGAATCCACCTTAGACATGATGAGTCATGAGCCTTGTTTACACTGCCGAACATCCCGGTCCAGTTGAAGTGAACCGCACTCGGACCGGACCAGGTCCACTTCATTTGTACTGTTTAGACGGCAGCAATGAGTGACAGAGTCACCGCGCAACATGCCCGAAGTGCGCTCTCCATTCAGTGGAGGTAAGAAACTCCCACAGAATGCATACCGAGTTTTCCCGTGCGTGATGCAAGGACGAACTGCGCAAATGCTCAACACCGTCCCAGGTAAGTGGACTCGGTTCAGTTCGCCGTGCGTCAGGTTTACACTGCACATTTGGTTGGGGTACCGTAGTCAGTCTGGACCTTCAGTGGGTCTCAGTACGGTTCACTTGTGGTCCGGACTGGGTACACTTGGCAGGTTTACACTGCCACTTTTTTGCCGTACCGTACTCAGTCTGGTCCGAGTTAACTTGATTTTTGGCAGTGTAAACGCGGCTATGGAGATAACTCATCTGTCCCCAGACTCCAGCAGACGGCAACTTCTGTCAAAATTTTCTCATATCCTACGGTATTGATAGAAAATTATTTGAAGAAATGTTGTTCCTGTGGACCATCTGAAGAATGTTTCTTCAATTTTTTTCCTCTTCATTTCCAAGGCTTGTGGAAAACGTCAATTAAAGATACTGTCTGCTCAAAACTGGGAGCAGATGAGATAAGGGAGTCAAAGACTCACAGAATGAAAAGATCGTCAAATGGATCCAATCAAATGATTACAAAACCAAACCATACTAACCTGTTGGAAGTGGTATGTAAATTCTCTTCTCTAATCTTCTCCTCAATGCCTCGTCCAGATCCCACGGGAAGTTCGTAGCAGCGAGAACCATGACAATTTTTGATGCATCCTCACTCCCAGCATCAACACCTGCAAAAATCATTCTCAGAAACTTATCAGCTGATCAAAAAATAACGTTTCAGCCGCATATACTCCTGGCACACAACAATCAGTGTGGAGTGTTGTCAAAATCAACACGAGGGCTTCTCAGACAACCAGTATACCATAAAGCGAAATATTTTCACATCCTAAATGTTCATGAATGGCCTAAAAATCCAACATTCGCAGGGAGAAATATTCGCGATAAAGGGCCTTATAAAAATATTCTGTGGGGAAATATATTCGCGAGTGGTGCACCCTGAATAATGAAGATCGACACCACACTTCTCAGGAAGCAGGAAGCTGTATGTCCTGGAACGACCTGTACTATCAGCTGCATACCGCAATGCTTGTTCCGGGCACAAGGGACACTACGGGAATGACGTTACGATGGGAATCCCCACGCTGCATTGGGCAACTGGTGCTGATGACTCATCGATATAGCTGGGAACAAAATTCGTGTTGCGTATGGCGGGTGTCGACGGTAATCTGCATTTGAGGAGAAAACATTTCGCGAGCGCCGCAGCAATTAGTGATTTTCGTGCCAGTGAGAATTTTTCCCCGCAAACATATTTCGCTTTACGGTAAGCTTGTGATGAGCCAGTAAAGGCCTCAACACCAACTTACCATCCATCTGAACCAGTATCTCTGACTTGACCCGCCTGCTGGACTCATGCTCTGAACTTGACCCTCTCTGAGAACACAGCGAGTCGATTTCATCGATGAAGATGGTACTAGGAGCGTAAAACCTGGCCTGAAAAGACATCCAGAAAATGTGAAGTTAGAGAGGTGTCCTCCTGGCAGAGGTGTCCTTACAGGGAGATGCGACTGCAATCTACATCAGGACAATACTGGTACACATCAGTTGCAAATGACTTGAAATATCGACCATCACATTGTCAAAAATATTTCGATCGATTTGTCATCACTAAGTTATCAAGACCAAATCTAGGCCACAACGCAGTTCATAAAGAACACAGCAATACATGTACATGTTCATGACAATCAAAATCAATAGCCATGCAATAAACAATTACATAGATTACATACAAAATGTACAATCCCAAGCATATTGAAAAATACTAGTAAAAGAAACCAGCATAAAATTGATAAGCACAAGATAAAAATCACCACATGATCAATAAGCATGAAATAATGATGATGACAAAAACATGCACAGCCAAGGAAGGGCAAAAAACTTTCAATATCACCAGAGAGAATAATGCATTGCTTTCCTAAGGATCTAAAGCCTAGCGTACATCGGCCTTGTGACTGGAAGCAACTACCAGCAATTGTGTTTCCAGCAACGGTTGACGACTGGCTGGAACCAGCAGCAACTGATCAGATGCTCAAACAGGCCGATGTACGCGCACCGGCAACGCTATTGCCGACCGTTGCCGCTAGTTCCAACCAGTTGCTCATGTTCTACTCGTTGCCAACGGTTGCTTCTAGTCGTCTTCAGTCGCTTCCAAAGTACGCGCGCTAGCAATGAATTTCCTCGTTTGTGGAGCACACCTGATCACGTGAATGTTTATCACATTACTCCTGAGTGGTCCGATCGGAAGACATCGNTTTCGGATTGTAAAGTTCCAGCCTGAAGAAGACCCCGGTTGGGGTCGAAAATTCGCAAACACTCTGGAAATTGCCTTTTTATTTATCATATATTGTGTGTCAATTTTTGTGCTTTTCTTCTCTTTCATTTTTCACATAAAATTCAAAAATTAAATATCCCCTAAAAACCTTAATGTATTGGCCAATTTCACTGAAACTTTGGCAGGTTAATCCTTACATTTCACAAAGCACGGATATCTGTGCAGTTTTGATGTAAAATGCCACTTTTATCAGAATTGGAGGATTTAAATGAACACACACATATCACATAAAATTCAAGATTAAATTTCCTCTTAAAACCTTACAGTATTGTCTAATTTCCCTGGAATTTTGTCAAGTTAATCCTTACATTTCACGAAATATGGATATCTATGCAGTTTGGATGGAAATGCCCCTTTTATCAGAACTGGGGGAGCTTAATGAACACAGTTTTCACCATAAAATTCAAAATTAAATATCCCCTATAAAAGCTTTAATGTATCGGCCAATTTCAGTGAAACTTTGGCAAGTTAATCCTTACATTTCACAAAACACGGATATCTGTGCAGTTTGATGTAAACACCCCTTTAAACAGAATTGGAGGAGTTTAATGAACACACATTTCACATAAAATTCACGAATAAATTTCCCTTAAAAACCTTACTGTATTGCCTAATTTGTCTGAAACTTTGTCTAGGTTATTCCTTACATTTCTCAGAATATAGAAATCGGTGCAGTTTTAATGAAAAATACCCCTTTTATCAGAATTGGAGGACTTTAATGAACACACATATCGCATAAAATTTAATATTAAGTTTTCTCTTAAAACCTTTACTGTATTGCCTATCTGTCTGAAACTTTGTCAAGTTAATCCTTACATTTCACAAAATATGGATATCTGTGTAGTTTTGATGGAAAATGCCCCTTTTATCAGAATTGCAGGAGTTTAATGAACAACATTAAAAGTTTCACAGTTACAATCGTTTTCAACCCCTGAACAGAATCGATGTATGACTAAGTTAGTGTAGGTTGAAAGATGTGGAATGAAAAGTCAACTTAGTTTCACACGCTTTTCCATTGGTGCTACAGTGAATGAATCCCTTGCACTTGCCATCAAGATTTATTCATGAATGTCCGATGGTCCTTGAAGGTGTCAGATATGGGGATTACTGTGGGCAATGGACCAGTTTGAAGGCACAGTCATGCATAGGCAGCGGCCAAGGGTCCCATCATCTTTACCACCTTTTTTATAGGCCATTGAATGGACTAAAATTGGCCGATCACTTTCCATCCCAATATCATTTATATTTTGATATACGAGATCTTCCAATCACTAATTTGTGTCGCATTGATATAACACCCTACATGTTGATAAAATTTTTTGACCTAGCCTACTCGAATATGCTGCACATGCTAAAGTGATTCATTGAAGTCTGGATAGTCCAAATATTTATTCCATTATGCCAATTACAGTTAATTACGGCACGACAATGAGCCAACACAATACGTTTTTGTACCCACCGACCATTGACTGACCATCGACGCTGTCAGGCTTGAGTAGGCCGGTGGGGGTGTGCGTAATTATGGACATAGTAAAATCAGCTTTCTCGAAGCAAATTCGCCGGAAAAACAACTTTATAAATTCCTTATTTCTGGGTCGTTTTCGACATTTAAAACACTTTTATCAAGTACCAAAGTCATTCTAGAAAGAATGGAGTGACTTGCGCATCAATCGGGCCAATATCAACCGAGATTTTAGTCTTAGGCAGAAGCCCAATCTGTGGTTAATCTATGAGTAAACACGCTAATTGCACCTCCCCACATCAAAGGTAAGGGGAGGTGACCGCCGTTTTTGGAGTAGTAGCAGAAAAACGTAATGTGGATTGTTCAAATTAAGTGTGATGATGTATCTAGGTGCCCTCTATGTCTGTGGCGAATTTCGGTCCAATCGGACTTCAAATATGGCCACCAGGTGGCTATCTTGGAAATTGGGCAATGGCCCGTAGCTCGTTAACTACTGGAGCTAGAATGTTCTGAACGTGAACAAGTATGTATCTTTGTAGCCTTCATGTGTACAGCAAATTTCAGCATGATCGGACTTGACAGACCGCTGCCAGGCAGCCATTTTGGAAAATGGAACTAGGACCTGTATCATGTGTCTTTATTAGATGTACCCATGATACAAATTTGGTGACGATCCGTCAAATAATAAGTTAGTTATTGTACTTTTTGTATGTTTCAAATGGAGTCATCTAGTGACTATTCAATGAACTACAGTACAGTACATTCATCCAGTTTGGGAACTCATGGTCAACCAGTGGAGCCCGGTGTTCAAAGCAACATGGTGCAATTATGACTATGGCGCTATGACACACAGAGACAGAGGTGGGGTCAGTCAGTACACAGTGACCATGGTAACAGGTAGGCCTACAGTCATTTCATGCAGTGTTCACTAGTTGTGTGACTGTCGTTCTGCTGTGTCATGGTGTGGACGGCATATGCTGTCTCAGGGGGAATATGTGATGATGTTGCCTTTGTTTGGACATGATGAACAAACTTTTGCTTGTGCTGGTAGGTATTTTGTTACACCTTTGCCTAGGCCATACAACCATGATCAGTCAAAGACTTTGATGGGTGCCCAATCTAGGCCTTGGTCCTACCTCAGTATTTTGATGACAATGCAATTCAAATGCCTATGCCTATGCCTACCCTTCCCTGTTAGGCCTAGCTGTACAAAATAGGCCTACACTTAAATACGCAATAATAAATTGTCATCTGTTCTTCTGGGACATTCACCCACAGGTGAGCACATGGTCCATGGACCATTTCATTGTGACAAACATTTAAGCGTATGGTGATTAAAGATTAATTGGATATTGTTGTTCACTCGTGTTTTTATTTTGCAGTTATATTTTCCCGATGAGTTCTCTATAATACTTGACTTATACAAGATTTGACAAAGAAAATAATAACCGACTAACCTTATAAATACTCCGCTTCCATTGCGTCGATGATTCTGTCGACTCTCTCCATCCGCCGCTCATGGGCATCCATGAGATCAGCAAATCTCTCCTGGTTCCTTCTTGATAGCTGCCAGAGAGGAATGCGGCGTGGTGCAGGCGCGTCAGCTGCTGGACCAGGTTCGTCTTCCGCGTGTGGTTCCTGAATTTCTCCGTCATCTTCGGGCGGCTCCTCCGCATCCTCATCAGCATGCTCCTCGTCATCAGCAGCAGGACGGTCTTCTGCGTCAACACCAGGGGGTAAAATAGGTGGTGGTGGAGGAGGAAGAGCTGCGGCGGCTTGAAGTTCAGGAGCCGCTGGTCGGTTACCTGGCCTCCATGGTGCGGCCGGCCCCGCATGCCTCATTTCATTTTCTCTTTCTTCAACAGCACTGGAATAAGATAAAAGACAAAATGGAAAGATTTTTTTTAGAAAACAGGTTTCCAAAATCGAACTCTGGATTCGATTTAGTGATCGAATAGTTAAAAAAAATGAATTGAGAACCGAGCGCCAAATTCGGCATTATTGGTTCTATAGACAATATTGGGCGATTTTAACGTAATGCAGGAGGAAACCGGAGTGCCCGGAGAAAACCTGCGCTGTCAAAGAGAGTCGGCCTCTCTATCACATGAGACACGGACCCGACAGGGAATCGAACCAGCGACCTCAGAGCTGACAGGCGCCGATGTTTCCGTTGCGCCACTCTGACAGCGAATTGTTAAAAGGAATATATCACATGCTTTTTCGCGGGGCAGGAAATGACTGATCAATTCTGTTTTTGGTCATTCTATGTGTAAACTAAGTCGTACGACATTCCCTTAAAGGGTACGGTACCAAGGATTATGTTCACATTCAATGTTTGTAAACGTGACTGTTTGCACGTTATTTTGGGCTTTTTTGACATGTCAACCCGCCAGATTGAATAATTTCAGTATAAAAAAGTATTTCTAAAATGGCATGACACTAGCACCCCCCTACCAACCCAAATACGGTAAACTTACTCTTGCAGTTCCCTACGGACAAAATCCCTGATCCTGCGTCGGAGTGCTTCATCAGTTCGACCCGCGTAAGTCGTTCTTAAAATCTCCTCCGGCAAATTTTGACGTACATGGGCAAGGACACGGGTGTAGTTGTGGCGCTGTACCTGCCAGGCATTTCTAATGGCAGCCTTTTCACGATCCGAGATCGGATGCCGTCCGCTTCTTTCAGCCATGCTTCTTGTCAAACAACAACAGTGACCGAAGACCACGCAACCATGCAATGGGTCATATAAATAAAGACCAGTAAATGCTTTTACTTCAGATTTGTACAGCATTGCCTATACTGCTCAATAAACACTCAATTGTCATGCAGGCGGCAACGGCCATGACTGAATCGCTGACTAACTGAATCGCCCGCCCATCAGTACGGTATTTAATTATCCCTTCGCCAATAGGAAAGCGGGGATTACTACTCACCGTCTGAAGGCGGGCCGACCAAAATCATTCTCCGGAGAGTAGGTAAATTGGGCGTAGCCGCATTCATAGTATTACAATGCATTTGGGGAACTTTACGTTGCAGAATTAATCGTCGTATACGTAGTCGCATAGGTAATTTCGTAGTACGGTATACGTCGGTTAGCTACAAGATACCTATTAGGGGCGTGGTACCGGTGACGCAGCTCAATACAGCGATTGCAGGTAAAACCATATGAAAACAACTGCAAACAGGTTGTTTAGAGTTGCGCAGCTGAATACAACGATTTCGTTCAACTGAATGATTGTTCCTAACTGATGACGGCCTGTCACTTCCCTGTTTTTCATTAATCTCTACAATTTCTACATGGCTGTGGCGGGAAGGTCTGAGCTTTATACCAACTTGATTCTGTTTAGCTTAATAAGTTATTGTATCAATACAATTTGTTGGTTATGGATTCACGTTGCCGTTCTATCGGGCTGACGTTTTGAAAATGTTTACCACGTTTTGTCAAGAGGCTGTTGGTGTGCCCGAGGTTCGGCACATGGACGAAATTACGATGGAGTTTCATATACGACGTTTTATTTGAAACGGTCCACCACTCCAATTTAGGCCAAGAATATCAACCATGTACATGTATGAAACGAAAACACCGAAAACTATAAAACTGAAACATGCCGCTAAACGATGCGACCTGCACAAAACCCAAAATGTAAGTGAATCACGCGCCTAGTATTTGACTTCCAACCTTGACCTCGGAATTGCGCGGTCACAAACTCAGAAACGCTCGGGTAACTTGCGCCAATAAACCAGAATAATGTAATACCAAAGCTACCAAAGCGAGACCAAATAAAATAATGCGGCGCCAAATTCAAACCGATTTAACCAATGCAAATTGTCATTTTCGCGCTATGCCAGCGAAACACTCTCCCCGCCGATGACTACACGGCTAGTCTTTATCATCTCCCCAACCCGCTGCAGGATACAAGACGACAATTTTGGTTATGGGTCGTTCATATTCACTTGTCGCAGTTTTGACCATGACGTTGCGAATGCGGTTATCTGAACCCCTGAACACTTTTGTGACCCGCCCAGTTTTCCAGTGCCCGCGGATGGGATTTGTGTCCATGACCAGTACACAATCCCCAACACAAACATCTCGCCTTGTCGTTTGCCATTTTCTGCGCGGAACTAGCGACGGAAATACATCTCTGTACCAGCGGTTCCAGAAAGACTCCACAATTTTCTGACACAATTCTACGCGGTGTCTCGGGTTATTTGATGCCTGAAATGGCCCTTGTGGTACTGTGCTTGAGGCACGGCCAAGTAGGATGTCATTTGGACAGATGTATGCCCCGTCGTCAGGATCACTAGAACTTTTCCCAATTGGCCTTTCATTCAAAAGGTTGGCAATCTCAAACAGATCTGTTTGAAGCTCTAATGCAGAGAGAACATGATCACCAATGGTGTGTTTGAGCGCGGTTTTACATGATCGGACCAGGGCTTCAGCGCACCCATTATGATGCGCGGCAGTAGGTGTGCAAAATTGCCATTTTGTTCCCCGTTCGCAACACCATTCTACGACCTTTGGAGCTGCACCTACCAGTTGTGGTCCCCGATCACTGAGGATCGTCTCGGGGGTTCCCCGTACTGAAAAAAATCGCCTGAGAGTTTGAAGAAACTCCATGGTCGAGTAGTCCATTGTGAGATCCAGGGAGACTGCTCGCGTGTTGAGGCATGTGAACAAGACTCCGTAACACTTGTCGTGTTTATTTCTGGTGATCCGGATCTTGTATGGGCCATGAAGATCTAAGGCTGTATTGTGAAATGGAGGCGTCATGGGCTGCAGGCGTATTGCTGGTAGATCTGCCATGATCTGTGTTTCTGCCTGTGCTGCCATCTTTCGACAGAAACCACAGCGGTACTTTACTACTTTTGCAATTCGCGTCACTCCTATTATCCAATACTTTCTTCGCACTTTCGCGGCTGTTGCAGCAACTCCTGAGTGTCCAAACCAATGTGCTCTGTGAACAATCAGCCGTGAATACCAATGATCATGAGGCAAAAGTGCTGGATGTTGAGTATCGTAGCTGACCATTGCCTTGCCAACTCGTCCTCCCACTCTAATGACCCCTGCGTCGTCCACGTAAGGCGAGAGGCTGGCTAATTCTGGCTTTCCAAGCATAGGATGAAGTGCAGACTGAGCATGAATCAACAGCTTTTCCTCAGCAGCTCGAAGTTCATCAACTAAGAGTGGTCCAGTACAAATCGGCTCTGTGTTCTGCTTTGCACAGAAATTCCGGAGAAATCGCATGAGTGTGGCTGTAACACGGGTTGCACGCATCTGTGATGAAAACGTGGACATCTTATCGAGTATAGGTGCATGCGTAACATTCGCTGCCATGCAAGTTGTCTTCTGTTCGCTTTCATCTTGACACTCAGTAATAACCTCCGTCACTGGCCATTCAGTTTCCGGTAGTTTCAGGAATTCAGGATCATGTTTCCAATTTTCCCTTATTTCTTCCACTGAGCATCCTCTGCTGACGTCATCTGCAATGTTCAGTTCCGTCGGACAGTATCGCCGGTCTTCGATGTCTGACTTCATCTGAATTTCCCCAATACGATGCGACACGAACGGTTTGAAGCTTCTTGGCTCCTGCCTGATCCATGAGAGGACAATCATCGAATCGGAGAAAATAACAGTCTTTTCTACCTCAAACCGTGTTTCAGCCATGATGGTTTCCTTTAATCGACTGGCCATGACAGCTGCTTGCAGTTCTAACCGCGGTACACAGAAAAAAATAATTGTTTCAAACTGAGACGTATATCGTCTAGTACTGGTTTAGAGTCAGTTATTTGTCTCATTCTGAGAGTTCATCTTCTCCTCATGAAACTATGTTCATCTATTGCATGTTATGAGACACAATACGCATCACTTTGAGATAAAAATCAATTCTTTTCCTTCATTGAGTACAACAGATTACGGTATCTCACTATGAGATAAAATCCATCTCAAAATGGGGCGTAGAGTAATGCCTATCTCAGTTTGAGACATTGAATGGAGGCAGTGACATCTCGTATTGAGTCACAGAAAAACAGTTGATCTCAATTTGAGATGAAATTGATTTCTGCCATGGCATTGAGACGTTTAGTTCTTAATCAGAGATGCCGTGTGTCAGCTGTAGATCCTCGCATTTCATTTTGAGACAAGCTGAATCTCAATTTGAATGTTGATTACGCACGTGCAGAAGTACTACCGTTTACCACCATTTTCCAAATTTCTGCCCAGCTCCCATATTTTCCCGGGATGTTTAACATCAGTAAGTCATTTCTAATGCAGATCTGCGTGTCATGAAGGCATAGAAACAGTTGCTGTCTGAATACCAGTCATGTTTTGATAGTTTTCTTCACCGTGCTGATTGCCTGGGCCTGCATGCATGGTACATGCATGTGCAGTAGGCTACATAGGGCATGTATACAATGACATCTGTTGAGAAACAGAGTCTAGGCTTCTCCATCAGAGATGTAGTGCATCTAGCCTGGGGTGGAGCTGCAATTCAAATTGTTTTAACAATGCATGTTCGTTTTGTAATTGGAGATACAAAATTGACATCATATTTTTCTGTGTTTCTCTACTCATTCGTACAGCAGGAGACTTCTCAGTTTGAGATAAAAAGCATCTCCGAGCCTTGCCAATAATAGGAGACTAATATCTCTTAACTGGAGACAAATCCCTGTCTCCAATCATGGAAGGATTATACTTCCATGCTCCAATTTGAGTAAAAGGTTTTCTCAAATTGAGACAGGTAGATTATCTCAGTCTGAGTAGGGAAATACTCAATAAAAGAGACAAATTATGATCTTGTTTTGAGACAAAAGTGATCTCCTATTATTGGCAAAGCTCGGAGATGCTTTTTTATCTCAAACTGAGACAATTATTTTTTTCTGTGTATTGTGAGTGGTTTAAGTGGAGCTACTCTAGACTTGGCAATAACGAACCGTGTTTGGTACCCATCCGATGTTTTCCAACGCATGTACGCGACAGTACCGAATCCATTTTCGGATGCATCACAGAAGATTACCAGCATAGGACGTCCCTCAGAATCTGGTGGAGTCAAACATCGTTCGAACTTGAGTGACTTCAGCCTTTCCAAATCTTCAAACCACTCCTTCCACTTCTGTCTCACTGGTTCGGGGAGGCTGTCATCCCATTGGTAGTCTTTAGCGACCAAAATAACTGGAGCAACCAGTCCTATGACGTCAAACACTCCTGCCAATGCGCTAAGAACCAGACGCTTTGTTAACCTTTCTGGAATTTTCCATGATTTGCCCTCTCCAGTCATGAAGCATTTTGGTGGTTTCACAGAGACTGATATTTCATCATGTGTCCTATCCCAAACTGTTCCTAAAACCTTTTCATCTGGTGGCTTCCATTGCTCTTCGGACTCTGATAATTCGTCCTTCTTGAGTGGTTTGTTTGACATCCATTCCTTTATCTTGAAGTGTCCACTTTCCAGGATTTCATCGATCTCCTCTGTCCGTTTGATTGCTGCTGAGGTTGTGGTTAAGGACTCACAGACATCATCCATATACCGACAATGCTTGATTGTAGCGACGGCCTCAGGTAAAACATCTTCATATTCTTCCGCCGTCATGTCTACAGCTGTGTTTGCCAACGCTGGTGACGAAATGTCCCCGAAGGTGAGCACTTGTTTCACGTAGATATCTGGAGGTCGGTTTTCGAAACTTCTCCACAAGAATCGGTGGGTGTGGGCATCGCGGACTGGATCAACTAATACCTGATGATACATCTTTGATACGTCACCTACGATGGCCGTTGGGTTCTCTCGCCACCGTTTTATAACGCCGACCATGTTGTTCAATAAATCAGGACCTTTCCGCAGATATTCGTTTAGAATGTGACCCTGAAAACTTGCAGCGGAGTTGAATACTAAACGGCAAGGGGTTGATTTTTTCTCCGGACGCAGCACTGCATGGTGACTGATGTAATGTACTGGTCCTGCATGATTTTGGATCTCCTCTCGAGTTAGTTTTCTGGCTGATCCTCGTGCCACCAGATCTTGAACTTGGTCGTCGTACATCTTCGCATACTCCGGATTTTTCCGCAGTCGTTTTTCCGTGCTAACAAGTTTGACCATTACCTGTTTGTAATTGTCTGGCAACTCAGTTGGGTCACGGCGCCATGGCAGTGGTATCATCCATTGGTTTCCCACCTTCTTCGCGCTATCTCGGATCATCTTGGCTTCAGTCTTCTCCAGTAACGTCAGGGACTTCTCATGATGCTTCTGTTTGGTACAACATGGATTCAAGGCCACACCCATCTGTTCCGAGGCCCAGAATGCCGTAATGTCAACCGGCTGAGGCAAAGAAACATGATATTGGCTAAATGTCATTACAGAATTGAGTGATGATGAACCAAAGACAACCGGGCCTAAAATTGAGTTACGCGTCGCACACTGACCCTGGACTTCCGTTGTCCCCCCATGGAATTTCGCTTAATAAAATAATTTATCTAAAATTATTTTCTTTTAACTAATTAAAAAATGATATAATTTACAATTCCAATAAAATAAAATTCACACAAAATCCACAAAATCTCACAAATTAAAAATTCCCAAATTTTGTAATTTTGTAATTTCCTCATAATAAAATAATTTATCTAAAATTATTTTCTTTTCATTTTCAAATCCACTCAAAATTTGTGATCATGACCAAATTTCCACACCTTACCATGATTTAATTATTTTCATCTCTTCAATAAAATGTTTCCATCAAATGAGGAATTAAAATCAAAAATAAAAACTACTTACGAAGCTTGGAAAAATGTTCCACTCAACATATGGCATAAGATTATCGATATCCAAAAAATTCCAACCACAAGAGGCGAAGCGATGATATTAACATTAGACGATCGAGATGAAAATATCATCACAACGTTCACAACTTCAATTATCAAAAAAGAATTAGAGAAAAATCCCAACTATGAATTTATCAAATCAANAGGGCTGCCCTGGATGAATTCGACAGGAGATACGGGGATCCTGACGTGATAGCTCAGGCCTATATTCAGAAGGCATTGGACTGGCCTGTGGTCAAACGTGATGATCCGAAAGGGCTTGATGCATTCTCAGTTTTCATAACCGAATGCAATTACGCTGTTAAAAGCATTCATTCTATGCAGCTCCTTGAGTATCCAGAAAACATGAAGAGACTTGTCTAAAAGTTGCCGTATAACTTGCATGACAGATGGAGAAATATTGCTCTTCGGTCGAAGCAGTCTGGTGAAATGGTGAAATTTGATCAGTTTGTTGCGTTTGTCCGATGGGAGGCAATGAAAGTGAATGATCCCGTTTATGGAAAGTCGACAATGCCAGCCACACATGCGAAACCATCAGTAAAGGTGAAAGGTTTGGCAGTAGATGCACAGGAAGCAAAGTCCAAGTCGATACCCAAACCAAACTCGGTGTCATGCCTGTACTGTATGGGGAACACAGTATTGGTGATTGTATTCAGCTGAAGTCAGTTTCCTGTGATAAGAGACTGGAGTTTCTAAAAAAGAAGGGCGTTTGTTTGCATGTCTGAGGCAAGGCAAACATATCAGTAAAAACTGTAACAAGAAGCTCTCCTGTGAAGTATGCAAAGGCGTTTATCCAACCTTATTGCACAGGGAAGATGTCAGCAAGACACCAGATGTAGACGAGAATCCAAAGACAAACGTGCGATGTGTTTCCTGTCCCTCAAGTGGGGTGATGTCTATAGTGCCGGTGATCGTCAGAAGCAAGGACAGAGAAATCCCTACCTATGCCTTTATAGACACGGGCAGTTCTGCCTCTTTCATATCAGAGAAGCTGATGAGGGAGTTAGGGAACATCTCACTAGTCCGAAGGTTCACTAGTCCGAAGGTTCACAAGTCCGAAGGTTCACTAATCCGAAGGTCCACTAGTCCGAAGGTCCACTAGTCCGAAGGTTCACTCGTCCGAAGGTCCACTAGTCCGAAGGTTCAGTAGGCCGAAGGTTCATTAGCCCCACTTCTAATTTTCACGATTTACGGGCGCATCAGATTAATGACCAGGGGTTATCCTTTTCATGAGTAATGGTAGGCCTACTGTAGGAGTCGAAAAATTGTATCAAGTCGTTTTGATGAAAGATGTCCCCAGCCGACTGTAATTTACTCTCGAACCGGTAGTTGAAGTTGGAGTCGGAGTCGGAAAGCATCTTAACGTCTCTATTAACGAAGTGGAATACCAATGTGGAAGCGCATCTGACTTTGATTGTTTGAAGGACTCAAGATATCTGGGTAAAAAGAGTTGATTTGTTCATCTTTTCTTAAAGAAGATGAGCCATCGATCTGACCTATGTTATTTCAGGTAACGTGAAATGTTTATGCGGCAAAGAGAAACACACTCACAACCAACCACAAGCCTCGATCGCAGACAATGCCGTCGAGACATCGGAGTAACGTACCCTAAAGCTAGAAGCACATGTCCGATAAAAATGGTGCGATTTGCCGTCCGGCAGCGGTGTTTTAAAAATCGACTGGCCCGGATAAATGACGGCGACAGCGTTGGGTCAGTCAACTTTAAAAGCACCCCTGCCGGACGGCAAGTCGCACCATTTTATAGGACATGTGCTTCTAGCTTTATATGGATCGAACGTCTGCGACGTCGTCACCAATAATATAATAATATAGCTCAATCGGTGGTCCATCTTCTTTAACCGTCAATTTCATGATAAAATCATAGGGATATCAGAAAGATATATACAGCATGTTTTAGAAAACATATCGACACTAGGCAAAGTGGATGTCCACAGTTACTCATAAGGGAGTAGGCGCCGATATTAATAAAGATCCACCTACTTTCCCACTTAATTCTGACCCATCCAGTCGCCCCATCCCACCCCCATCCACTTTCAGCTCACAACAAATCCGCAGCCGAACCCATCCAATGGACTAGTCAGCCCTCGGACTATTGGACCTTCGATTTAGCGGACCTTCGGACTACTGAACCTTCGAACTTGTGGACCTTCGGACTACTGAACCTTCGGACTAGTGAACCCTTCTCAGGGAGTTATGTGAAAGTGCGAAAGACACAACCTTGCTGCTGTCAACTATGGGAACAAAGGAAAAGGTTGTGAGCTGCAGTGTTGTATCAGGTCTAGAAGTCATGGACTTGCGTAGGAACAACATTGTTTCGCTGCCAAATACGTACTCGGTTGGAGAAATCCCTGTTTCGAAGGATGAAATTCCGAAGCAGGAGACTCTACGAAATTGGGACTATTTGAGCGAGGTAGAAATCCCGGCTATAGATGCAGATGTTGGATTACTGATTGGCAGTAGTGTCCCGAAAGCGGTGGAGCCATGGGAAATAATCAATTCCCAAGGTGATGGACCTTATGCAGTCAGAACTCTATTAGGCTGGTCTGTAAACGGTCCACTCAAAGGGACACAAGACTGCCAGGAATCAAGAATCTCAGTGAACGCAATTCACTCCACGGATCTTGACACTCAAATCACAAACTATTTCAATTTAGACTTTGTTGAACGATCTAAGTCGAAGGGCCAGGAATATTCAGTAGAAGATAAGCGATTTATGGAAAAGGTTGAGAACAGCGTCAAGTTTGTTGATGGACATTACCAAATCGCCCTGCCACTGAGAGAGGACAACTTGTGTATGCCGAAAAATAAGCCTCAAGCGATGCAGCGATTACGGTATCTGGGCAAGAGATTGGAAGGATCGGAGCAATTCTTCTCAGATTACAAAACCTTCATGGACAAGCTGTTAGAGAAAGGCTACGCGGAGAAAGTGGATCAGAGTGAGCTCAATCGAAAGGATGGTAGAGTATGGTATTTACCGCACCATGGAGTGTATAATCCGCAAAAACCTGGGAAGATCCGGGTTGTATTCGATTGTGCGGCTAAGTACGCTGGAACATCGCTAAATGACAAACTGATCCAAGGACCGAACCTAACTAGTAATCTGGTAGGAGTTCTCCTACGGTTCAGATCAGACGAGGTTGCAGTAACTTCAGATATCGAGGCTATGTTCCACCAGGTTCGGGTGCCAGAATCTGATAGAGATCTGTTGCGATTCCTGTGGTGGCCTGATGGGAACTTTAAAGGTGAACCGCACGAGTACAGGATGTGCGTACATTTATTTGGCGCTACTTCATCCCCTAGTTGCTGTAACTTTGCGCTGAGGAGAATCGTTCACGACAACCCAACATTGGATGAATCCATTCAGAGCACGATAGAACGATCGTTTTACGTCGATGATTGCTTAAAATCTGTACTATCGGAGGAATCTGCTATCACCCTGACTGCGTCATTGATGGAAACATGCTATTCTGGTGGATTTCACTTGACGGCTGTAAACTCCAACAGACGCTCAGTTCTGATGTCAATACCTGAAGAGGATCATGCTAAGGCGGTCAAAGGCCTCAACCTGGACAAGGATAAGCTACCATTGGAGCGAGTTCTTCGTGTACAATGGATGGTAGAAGATGATCAGTTTGGTTTTAAAATCGTGGTGAAGGATCGACCGCCAACGCGTCGTGGTCTGCTGTCGATAGTAAGCTCTGTGTACGACCCGTTGGGGGTCGCCGCTCCATTCGTGCTACCAGCTAAAGTGATTCTACAGGAATTGTGGTCCATGAAGCTTGGGTTTGATGACGAAATACCACAGGATCACAAACAACGCTGGGAAAACTGGCTGTTTAGTGTACCCAAGTTGGCAGAATTCACGGTGAAACGCTGCTTAAAACCAGCACAATTTGGTCAAGTCAAGAGTGCGGAAATTCACAATTTCGCAGACGCTAGTGAGACAGGGTACGGCTCTGTTTCCTATCTGCGACTGATAAACGAGAATGATCAACCTCATTGCTTCTTCCTAATTGGGAAATCGAGGGTTGCCCCACTGAAGCAGACAACTATACCCCGACTTGAACTTACCGCTGCAACTGTCGCCGCCCGGGTAAACGCATTGCTACAGGATGAGCTGGATGACTTCTCAGTTCAAAGTGCATTTTGGTCAGACAGTATGACAGTTATTCGTTATATCCGGAACGAAAGCACAAGGTTCAAAACGTTTGTGGCTAATCGCATCGCTGCTATTCACGAGCGTTCAAATCCATCCCAATGGAAATATGTGCCAGGTGAGCTCAATCCTGCGGATTGTGCCTCACGCGGATTATCTGTTGAGCAGTTCCTTGCATGCAAGGAATGGATTGAAGGTCCAGCGTTTCTTTGGGATTCCGGTGACATCAAAGAATTTGAAGTTGACGTAGGCAGGCCGTTAGATGCTTGTGATTCGGAGCTGAAGCGCGTCTGCTCTACAAACGTTCAGAGTCCGGACTATGATTGTGTGGATAAGTTGATAAAGCATCATTCAAGCTGGTATCGCTTGCGCAAGTCTGTCGCATGGTTACTCCGTGTCCGCAGATTTCTTCTCGAAAGAAGTAAGCGTAGGAAACAAGGGATTGCAGTCTCTGGATCTCAAGGGCTGGAGCCGCCACTTACGGTGCAGGATGTGGATGCTGCGGAAGATGCCATGATCAGATACGCACAAAGGCCCGTATGCACCAACATCAGATTAGCCCCAATTAGGCTTAAGTCCAACTTAAGCTTGAGCTTAAATTTTGATCCCATTGCACCAATCATAGTTGATCTAGAAGTTGGGCTTAAGCTCCTGCAAAGTTTAAACCACCCAAGGGGTAGGTTTAAGTTATGGATTAAGGCTGTTCGCTCATCTGACAGTGAACTTCCGGGTTGGAAACATGGAGTTTCTTGACTAGCGTGACGACATGAACATGGTGGATTGCCCAGGATGGGTTGTTGAGGAGAAATTTAGAAAAAACGGTACAGGTTTACCAAGGCCAATGCTTGTGGATTCTGGTCTATTGAATATGAGATTGCTCCATCATCTGATCGCAACAATCCAATCTCAGCAATCAGCAGATTATTGCAGGTTTCACGTGCCATTGCAAGACACCAACAACCTCAGATAAGCCATAACTTAAGCTCGAGCTCAAATTGGATCACAAGTGTCACGTAGGTCATTGTATGTGTATCGCAGACAAAAGCCTGCACAATAAAATCATGCAATCAGCATTTGGAAGACCTCACAGTTCAGGCTTAAGCTATAGTTCAGCTCATCTAAAGCTTACCTTTGGCTCAAATGTGTTGCAGATCAAGTTGGGATTAGCCGAATAAGAGCTTAAGTTATGGATCAGTTGAGCTGTAGCTTAAACCCAAATTCGGATCAGTTGGTGCATACGGGCCAAAGAGTCTATGTGAGTGAATTAGATGATGACGGGAAGGTGAAAAGGAAATCACCTATATCCAACTTGGATCCATTTGTTGATCATGATGGAATTCTGAAGGTTGGAGGTCGGTTGCACCGTGCAAATCTGCCGTACAACGCAAAACATCAAGTGATCTTGCCCAAGGACTCACACGTTTCGCGTCTCATTCTGGATCACATTCATAGTTCAGTTGGTCATAGTGGGCGCAACTATATGCTTGCGAAGTTACGTGAGAAATACTGGATCGTGAATGCTAATCCGCCATACGAAAGTTGATTGGGAGATGTGTTGTGTGTAGGCGTTTGCGAGCTAAGCTTGGCGAGCAAAAGATGGCCGATCTCCCCTTTGATAGAATAGCACCCGAGGAGCCTCCATTCACTCGTGTCGGAGTTGATTATTTCGGCCCGTTTGAGGTCAAAATCGGTCGAAAGCGCCGCGAAAAACGCTATGGTCTTTTGTTTACATGTTATGCAATACGTGCCATTCACATCGAAATTGCTCATTCGCTCGATACGAGTTCGTACATATGTGCCTTGCGTCGATTCATTGCCCGCCGGGGCCAAGTGGCACGGATGCGTTCGGACAATGGCACTAACTTTATTGGTGCCGAACGGGAGTTGAGACAAGCTATCAACGAATGGAATTCCGTGCAAATTCATGATTCCATGCTTCAGCACAATGTGGATTGGTTCTTTAACACACCTACGGCCAGTCATCATGGAGGCACTTGGGAAAGACAAATCCGTACATTGCGCAAGGTTCTAAATAGTGTCGTTCGTGAGCAATGTCTCAGTGATGAAGCACTGAGCACCCTTATGTGTGAAGCAGAGGCCATTGTCAATGGCAGGCCTTTGACAATGTCATCAGAGGACCCTTCAGACTTGGAACCACTGACACCTAACCATTTATTATTGTTGAAAACTGAGCCAAGTTTACNTCCAACTCTTCAGGTTAGGTCGAAGTTGACCAAGTCTCGAAGGAACTTCTCTGTGGGTGATGTTGTCATCATGGCGAGTGAACAAAGTCCACGTAACAGGTGGCCACTTGGACGTATAACTGAGGTGTTCAAGGACAGCAAAGGTTATGTGAGAAGGGTAAAGGTCAAGACGGCCTTTGGTGTTTATGAGAGGCCTATTACTAAGCTGTGCCTTCTGATCGACAGCGATCAAGATGGCTAACTTGTTACTGTGAGTTAAATTGACTACCAGAAGTTTGAATTATTCAGAGACATGATTGATTGACTTAGAATTAAGACCTAAACGTAGAGGTACTGTGGTGAGATCACGGTGAATGATTATTTGTTTTAATTCAGTTCGTTATAAACGTTTATGGCACTGTTAAGAGTCTGAAATTGGTCGCACTTGCCGCCCAATTGGGGGCCGGTGTAAGTGCCATACAGTGATTGTCCCTTTAAGCCTCATTTAAAATTTCCCTCCACACAAAGAGGTCAAAGTTAATCCCCTTTGAATACAACTGGAAGCCCCCTTAGGGCAGCTGCCATTTTGGAACTCAACTGGTTGGAACTGGGCTATGGTCCCTTGCTGTTGGAATTTGGAATTTGTTGGTAATTTTTGGAAACCTATTGGTTTATATGGGACCACAAGTTCGGTGAGTTACTGTACTTTATTTCTGGTCTTAAAATTGTCAGTTTATTCAGGTATTTTGGTAGTTTTTAGGCTCTTTTGATCAGATACCCTGACTCTCCATTGTATGGTATACATGTACATTCATCAGTATTCATGCATGAACTACGTATGGAGCCCTATGCCCTTGTATAATCAGGGCTTGACATAAGCCGAGGCCATTTTCCAAAACACCCTTGCTGGCCCTCTAAAGTGTCCAGGGCCATGGCTGGCTGACCCTTGGCCTAAGCAACGAGGATTTCTGGTGTGCATCCAGGATCCTACTCACGGCAACCTTGAAGAGAAACTTATGCTGAGTTGGGTGAAAATGGACTTTTGGTATCGAAACTTTGGACCGGACGTCGCGCCTTCTATCGGACAACAACAGAAACATAAGTACCAACAAAGATGGCGGCATCGCTACATTAGTCCTGTCAAATATTTTGCAACATTGACCCTTCTTCTTTCGGGGGACCTTGAGGTGAATCCGGGACCATCGAAAAGAAATGTTAATTATAAATACCCGTGCGGGCAATGTGCAAAACCTGTAAAACGAAATCAAACAGGATTATGCTGTGACGGATGCGACATATGGCACCACACAAAATGCCTACCTGATGCAATACGGGTCTCAACGGCTGAGTACGAAGATTTGGCCACGAATGTACACAGGGACTGGTACTGTTACGCCTGCCTTATGCCAAAATTAACGGATTCCTTTTTTGACGAGGATCACGACATGCCTACTGATATGAATGAAAATCAGGACATGTCATCGGTAACGTCAAATGGGGACCAAGGCGAAGCCGACCGATGTCCCTTTGAAGATATTCGTACGTATCGNGATCAGATACCCTGACTCTCCATTGTATGGTATACATGTACATTCATCAGTATTCATGCATGAACTACGTAGACAAGTAAGCCAGCCCTATGCCCTTGTATAATGACTTCATCTTGTAATCTTTCATCTGTACACCCTAGTCTTTAAAGTTTGAGTCACTTTTGGTTACTCTCTGTGCCCTCCTTGTAAACATGGAGTTTCGGTCTACTGCTAAAGGAAATCATTGTATTTGGAATGTATTCATTTATTTACGGTTTTATTTGTTGTTCTTTCAGTTCAACGTGTTGTTCCGTGCCATTGCTTCGTGTTTGTGGCACGTCCATGGAATAAAAGCAACTCTACACGCATCGACGACTTGGTTAATTTTTGGGCCAACAGCAATACCATTGCAGTAATATCTTTATCTTGAAATGTCCACTTCCCAGAATTTCATCGATCTCCTCTGTCCGTTTGATTGCTGCTGAGGTTGTGGTTAAGGACTCACAGACATCATCCATACACCGACAATGCTTGATTGTAGCGACAGCCTCAGGTAAAGTATCTTCGTATTTTTCCGCCGTCATGTCTACAGCTGTGTTTGCCAACGCTGGTGACGAAATGTCCCCGAAGGTGAGCACTTGTTTCACGTAGATATCTGGAGGTCGGTTTACGAAACTTCTCCACAAGAATCGGTGGGTGTGGGCATCGCGGACTGGATCAACTAATACCTGATGATACATCTTTGATACGTCACCTACGATGGCCGTTGGGTTCTCTCGCCACCGTATTATAACGCCGACCATGTTGTTCAACAAATCAGGACCTTTCCGCAGATATTCGTTTAGAATGTGACCCTGAAAATTTGCAGCGGAGTTGAATACTAAACGGCAAGGGGTTGATTTTTTCTCCGGACGCAGCACTGCATGGTGACTGATGTAATGTACTGGACCTGCATGATTTTGGATCTCCTCTTGAGTTAGTTTTCTGGCTGATCCTCGTGCCACCAGATCTTGAACTTGGTCGTCGTACATCTTCGCATACTCCGGATTTTTCCGCAGTCGTTTGACCATTACCTGTTTGTAGTTGTCTGGCAACTCAGCTGGGTCACGGCGCCATGGCAGTGGTATCATCCATTGGTTTCCCACCTTCTTCGCGCTATCTCGGATCATCTTGGCTTCAGTCTTCTCCAGTAACGTCAGGGACTTCTCATGGTGCTTCTGTTTGGTACAACATGGATTCAAGGCCACACCCATCTGTTCCGAGGCCCAGAATGCCGTAATGTCAACCGGCTGAGGCAAAGAGACATGATATTGGCTCAATGTCATTTCAGAATTGAGTGACGACGAACCAAAGACAACCGGCCCTAGAATTGAGTTACGCGTCGCACACTGACCCTGGACTTCCGCTGTCCCCCCATGGAATTTCGCATGATCAATCCCGAGAAGAATATCAACTGGCCCTGACCCTCGATTTAACGCGGCTGAATTGTTTTCAAATATACCGCCCAAAGAATTTGGATCAACACCCTTGATATCTTCACCAATCTTAGGAATTGCGATCACTTTGATACTGTAGCGCGAAACCCCGTCGACCGGTTGCACTTGCATCTTAAAATCCCACATATAGCGCACTTAACTATCAAATATTTTCTACCACCAGCTAATTTATGAATAGTTGCTTTACCCTTATTTGAGGTGAATTTTCTAGATTTAACACAGTAAACTTCCGGCACGGCCATTTATTCAGTAGGAAATGTGTTGTATGGGCTAAAAGGAAGATTAGTTAGCGTTCTTTCATTAGCACTTTTTTACAGTATAAGTAAAACGAGGGGGTCCAGTGATGGATGTGAATGTGTTTTGCAGCGGCAGCAGGGTTTTTGCTATAATTTAAGCACTTTTAGTGGGTTTTTCGACACTTGAAAAATCGCACTTTTCAAGGAAAAATGCTTAAATTTTAGCAAAAACCCTGTTGCCGATACAAAAAGTCGTCCATCTGGATCCCCTCGTTTTACTTATACTGGTTTCAAGTAACTCCGCCTGACCACCCACTTTACTGATGGTTATGACCATATCTTTACCCACTAAACCTAAATCGTGGGCATAATCGGCGCGTATCAGTGACACTTGTGACCCACTATCAAACAACAGATTCCCAGTTTTAGACTCATGAGTTTCAGGGTTGACACCAGTCACTCTAAGAACTGGCAACAGGTCCCCACTACAAGACATCACTGAAGCATGACTCGCGGCACGATCAAATGGAGCCCCATGTAGAAGAGGATGGTGACTATAAGGACAACTTTGGCCATCAGTAGTGATTTCACAGCGCTTTCTCAGACGACACGAATCACGATGTATGCGAAGGCAGAAGTAACAAGCCCTAATTTTTCGAACTTCAGCTAGCCTAGTTTCAAGATTCATGGCTTTAAATTTCGCACACTCATGAGGTTTATGTTGTTCTTTGCAAACCCAACAAGCTCCGCTCGAATCAGCAGATTTTTGTCCTGACATAGGCCTACTGTCATTGTCCTGATGAGGTGTGTCTGTGGTTGTCCTTGGCGGAACCTCGTCCGCACTTGTTACATTCACCGCATGTTTTCCATGAGTAGGTTTTGAACTACGAATGTCCGCTCCGGCTACTTGACGAATCCATATTTCACCCTTCATCCAATCAAGCAGTGTATTAACTGATGGTTGAATGTCCTTGGTTTGCTGATGTAAGGCCCACTTCAGCCTATTTGCCTGATGCAGTTTCTTTTCAATCAGACCAATTGTGGTTGAATTGTCGATATCTGCTGGACGGTTCAGTTCACTCAAAGCATTGTAGATCCTTTTGATCAAATGATGCAACTCAACGAAGTGTGGAAAATCATTTTCAGACACAGACTTGAACCGATTCAATGTCCCAAGCAAAACATCCGACGCCAACCGCGGATTGCCATATTTGTCATCCAACGCGGTCCAAGCATTTCGGTAGTCTGTTTCACCTCGAATCCAATATGCTGGCTTCTGGCTAAGACAGGTTCTCAAAATATAGAGCGACTCCTCCGGAGTGTAACGCCCATCAACCAGAAACTTGAAATCGCGTCTAAAATCAAAGTAATCAATGACATTCCCTGTAAACTTTGGCAAGGGGGCTTTTTCTGTCTTAATATTGAGGGCTTTGGTTGCTTTGGATGAGCGTGGAGTGGTCTTTGAGCCACCAGTTGGAACAGTGGTTGAGCCACCAATTGCGGACTTGTAATCGTTAATGCACAGGGTCAGTTTATCTGAACTTTCAGTGACTAATTCAATCCAACCGGCCTCGTCATCAATTTTGTCAACGTCAAGAAGCATTAAGTATTCATCATGGCACTTAATAACCTTTTCTAAGGCCGCTTTGAACTTTTGTTCAGCTTCAAGTACTTCGTCAAGAGGTCGTTTTTCTCCGAGCAGGAATTTCATGGAATTCGAAATGCGCGTCAAGGTTGACTTCGCGACGGAGCGCGCCTTCTTCGCGGTTTCCACTTCAGCCATGTTGAATCACGATCTACCGAATCCGAACAATACCTCGTTTTGACTGACTGCTCCCGGGTGTTGTCCGTTCCGATGACGTTCGGGCGTTGTCGTTTCGATGGCCTTCAACAGCAACCGTATTGTTCTCGTTCCAATAGCGATCGTTCCAACGGCAACAGCGACTTCGATGATGTTCGTTTCTTCCAAAGGTGTTCGTTTCAAATGGTGGTGTGCCCGAGGTTCGGCACATGGACGAAATTACGATGGAGTTTCATATACGACGTTTTATTTGAAACGGTCCACCAGTCCAATTTAGGCCAAGAATATCAACCATGTACATGTATGAAACGAAAACACCGAAAACTATAAAACTGAAACATGCCGCTAAACGATGCGACCTGCACAAAACCCAAAATGTAAGTGAATCACGCGCCTAGTATTTGGCTTCCAACCTTGACCTCGGAATTGCGCGGTCACAAACTCAGAAACGCTCGGGTAACTTGCGCCAATAAACCAGAATAATGTAATACCAAAGCGAGACCAAATAAAATAATGCGGCGCCAAATTCAAACCGATTTAACCAATGCAAATTGTCATTTTCGCGCTATGCCAGCGAAACAGCTGTGACGTGTAAAAGACCTCCTAACCAGTACGTGTTCTTTCACACCAAACTTCCTGAATTTTGCGTCTTCTGTCTCAAGTGATTCAAAACAAATGAAATCATTCCATTGTCACGACAGGTCCCGCTCGTACCTCGCACTCACCTGTCACCGCGCGCTCAAGGCATCATGGGAAATTTTGGGACTACTTGTTGCATTTCAAGATGGCGGTCAATTCCCCGCTCCAAGTTTATAAATTGCAGAATTTCTTCAAACAGGCCTACCCAGGACGTCTCCCATCCTTTTGTGTGTGGGTATCACATTATCCCTCATGATTATGACATACACAGGCCTATATTGTGTGAGATATGCTGTACATGTCATGTTAGCCACTGACAGCCAGCAACGTCGTTGGTACGTCGTCACACTACTGACTACAGTGAACAGCTGCCGGGGTCATAACCAAAATATCACCCTTTTCTTCTCAACAATGTCATATCTATGACAATTTCTCATCAGAAATGAAAAATCAGTCAATTATTTGCAAAGTCTGCAAGAAATAATCTTCATATCGCTATTTTCGTAGGATTTACTTTAGTGGCGCAGTAGATCACGTGATTACCCATTTCTAGTAGTGATTCGGCTTGCGTATTTAGAAACTGGCCAATTTTGGCGTGATGCAGCTCGTGCGGACACAGGTTGGTGCGTGCATATCCAGCGCCGCCTAGCGCCGACCTGTGAGACACAATGGAAATCATTCTAAAGGCTGATTGATTTCATATGCATGTCATTAGTCACGCGAGACATGATTACAGTCACGCGAGAGAGTGACGTGTGAAGTGATTAGTCATGCGGGAACTGAGCATGAAAAAGTGCTGGGAAAGCAGGCCGGGATCCAGGATTTACAGAAAGGGGGGGGGGCGTAGTTCGATGTCGCCCGACGAAGGTGGTGAGCACCGAAAGCACGAAACCCAAACGGCCAGAAAAAATTGACAATTTTAAGTGCTTTTAGATATATTTTCCTGGCATCTGAGAGCAAAGTACTTGAATTTTTATGTGATTAAATTTTTCTTGCTAAAAGAAATGGCTGCTCTGCCAAAAATAGGGGGGGGGGCGTACGCCCCCACACCCCACACACCCCCGGATCCGGCCCTGACTAGTAATCAAACGTACTGTAGGTCGAGGGAGGTGCAGCCATGTTCACGCGAGCTGTTGAGTGCGACATGAAATGCGAGTGGCTGAAAACCGACACCAACACGGTCTCTATATTTCACTGAAAAAACCTACCGCGAAGCCGTGTATTTTTCCATTTTCATGAAGTATCTGATAGCAGCGCGCATAGAATTTCGATTTTTTATAGAGGCTCAAATTTCTTTGCCCTGATTACAGCAAGTTATTTTTTGTATCAATGTCATGTGAACTCGTCTGTTTTTCCTTTTGAAGGCTCCGATATCGCAAGTGCGTAGAATTTCGGTATATTTAAATAAGTCTCAAGTTTCTTTGCACAGATATAATTACTTCTTCGGCTCATATTGCCCATCAATGGTGCGGAGGTTTTGAAAACATCCACGAAGTGCTTTGCGTTCATATGAGGAGGTCTTCGCCAGAGGAGCGACAGTCGGTATACCGGTAATGGAAATCCTCTCTCTTTGGGCGATAACTCAAGTGGACATCGAACCCTGTTCATGAGTAGTATTCAGTCTGATACCGACTCCTGGTGACAGCACAGACTCTGGGTCATGACGGCCAGTCTCTTCCCTGTTTTTCATTAATCTCATGGCTGTGACGGGAAACATGGCTGTGACGGGAAGGTCCGAGCTGTATACCAACACCATTCTCCATCACCACAGTGCTTTAAGTCAACTTGGAAATTTCGTTAGCTTCTTTCAGAATTACGTCATGGTGGCCATATATTCTGCCGGGATCATCGGTAACACAATTTCCTTCATCGTCTTCTTCAGGGCGAGACACAGAGAGGATGCGTCGGTTCAGTATCTCAGCGTCCTTTCTGTGTCTGACACCGGTGTTGTCTTGTTCCACGGCGTCACGAGGTGGATTCGGGATGGATTATCAGAAGTCACGAACGGCAGGTATTCCTTCAACCTACTCAACAGCGGGGCGGCCTGCAAGTTGAACTTCTTTCTATTGCACATGTTCAGGTGCATTTCGGGGTGGCTGATTGTGACTTTCACTGTGGAACGAGCTTTCGTCGTCTGGTTCCCCTTAAAGCGGGCTCGAATTTCCACGACCAATAGAAAGGCTGCCATAGCAATCATCATCATGGCCGCCATTTTGTTGAGCATCCATCTTCTTGTTGTGATCGATATTCACCTAATTCCAACCAAATACGATTGCATTTATGCCGCATCGCCCTCACTAAACGGCGTAATATCCCAATTTGATACGGCAGTCTATAACTATGTCCCAAGTTTTCTGATCTTCTCTTCAAATATATTGATTTTGTTGGGTATTGCAAGAGCCCGGAAGGCGGCCGTCAGGGAAACGATGTCACAAGCCAAAAAACAACAGGACACAAGGATGGTTGTATCCTTAATGACTATATCGACGATGTATGTCGTATTTCTGTTACCAGCATCCACAATGTACACGTATTTCCTATTCGCCACTGGAGACGCAGGATATTCCCAGGAGAGGAAGTTATTCATATTGTTTCTAACGAAATTCTTTATTCTATTTAGCTTGACAAATTATTGTATGAATTTTGTGTTGTATGGATTCACGTTGCCATTCTATCGGGCTGACGTTTTGAAAATTTTTACCACGTGCTGTGGGTTTGTCAAGAAGAAGGTCGTTCGTACAGGAAAATGAACGAACTTTTGACGATTCTCAAATTCGCAGATCTGCGCACTTCCGCCGAAATCGCAACCAGAACGTCGATCTGAAACTGGGTGACGTGACGCAATCCATGATTTAGCAATGGTTGACCCTGGCGCAACGTCATCGAAGTCACTGTCGTCGCGTTGTCTGCGTCAGGTCAATCTGTTTCAGATCGAGGTTATGGTTGAGATTTCGGCGGAAGTGCGCAGATATTTGTCGTTTACGTCAATTTGAGAATGGTCTATAGGGAGAGCAGGTAAAAATGACAAATATGACAAAATACAGAGAAATACATGTAGCCTACAAAGACAAGTGACGTCGCAGTGACCGGTTTGTAGATTCATCGAATAGGAGCAGTCAGCCGCGCATATTGCCAACAGATGGCAGCAAAGGTCTAGCGGACCAATGTACAGGAGAATCTACGTGATTGCTGCTCGACCAATAATGACTGGGTCTGCTAGATGCATTGAATTGGGCCGTAGTGACACCTATTGGTCACCTCGCTGACAGCTCCTATTGCGTATAAAGCCCGCCGCACACGTCAGGCATCTGCCTCAAGCAAACGTCGTTCGTAGCATTTACCTGAGGCAAATGTCTCACGTGTGCGGTAGACGTTTGGTGCGTCATCGTCTCACGGCCCTCATGACGCAGGTTTCAGACGTGTTTGATATTTTTTTGCTACGAGTGACAAATGGTCACGTACCTGTAATGCGTGGCCAGTGCATTTACCATTGGAAATGGCGAGATGCCCGTGCTTGTAGATTGGTCCCAGAGTTTGGGACACCACATACCCCTAGCCTGATGCTTCAAATCATAAAGCTTTCGTTGTGGGTTGACCATGATAATTACAGGGTTAGGGGGTACTGAAAATATGAGGGGTAATTGCGCACGATAATTCAATGCAGCCACTCCATATCGACGTAGTAATACACTTAACCCACTGTAAGACAGGCTTATGATACAGTCACTATCAAACTTTCCCAAATGTTGACAATTATTTTTCTCTTAATTATTTCTGTGTCAAACAGAATATTTAAGTGCCTTTCACTCGATGTTTTCTATGATAAATGGAGAAAACCGGGTTTTTAAAGATCTACTTTTACCCCGAGCTGATTGGTCAAGTGACCAAATGCCTCAGCGTATGCAGGGGACGTGAATCATTTGCTTCACGTCATTTTGCTACTTCGCCTGCGCCGAGGAAAGAAATCACCCACATGATTGATTTTCTGTCTGTATTTGCCAAATGACTGATTTTGCCGATTTCGGCAATTTTTGAGTTGGACGCCAAGGGGTTAATACACGTTCTAGATTCTGCCAACTTTATTTAAAAACATTCCCCATGTTGTACTCTACTAGAAAATATCAACAAATAAAAAATCCAATCGTTCTGAGAAGTTTGGCAGTCGTTTAAACTTTAAGGAGTCCGAGTTTAAGGCATACGTCGAATTACGTCATACTTTGACCTCTGGTGACCTTGACCTTTATCCCATCGCATTGTATTTGCACTCAGCCTGTAGCTGATCCAATAAGCTTCAATTTGAGTGCTAACACAATGCCATAGGTTGATTCCTTGCAATGTTATTGCAATGTTATACCAATTTTAATTTCCCCTACCCCTAATTTTTGGAGTGGTTTTGCGTTAGAGCAAAACCGCAAATATCTCACTTACTGCCGGGTTTCAGAATGTCCACCTTCGCTCAAAATGTGTCGCAGGTGATCCTGTATCAAAATCAAGTGGGTGATTTTGTGGCCCTTTTTAAGATGCAAACACCCCTTGGCTCCAGGACTAATTGTTTTAGTCGCTCCCGAAGACTCCGATGATTCGAAACAAATAAAAATATTTATATGGCTTATCACGAAATTCTTGCTCCCGTCTAGCTTAATAAATTATAGTATCAATTTTATTGTTTATAGATTCACGTTGCCATTCTATCGTGCTGACTTTTTCAAAATGTTTACCACGTGCTGTGGGTTTGTCAAGAAGAAGGTGGCGTCCTCTATTTGACAAAAATGGGTAAATGTAGGGAGTACAACACACAGACGCGAGCAAAAATAAGCAATGGGATATTATCAAAAATAGATAAGAGAGGAAAAATGAACAACTCTCATTTTAGGAATATCATGACTTCTTGGAATAAAACCTCTATATCTTCAAAACCACCGGTCGAATTAGATTCAAATAAAAAGCATACTGTAGAGTTTTTCATTTTCTACACTAGTGACAAATTTCAAATTGCTACCTTGTATAGTTGTTCAGATATTCAGTTTCAAATACAGCACAGGAGAACTTTGGTACTGCGAACCGACTGTGATGAAGGTGCGAGTGACAATTGTTTCCGACAGATGGCAGTGACTGTTGTATACACAGTCTTAATTAGAGGCAGATCGTTTGACCCGGTCCTGGTGCAAACCAACACCATCTGTTTTGCAGGATAACTGCACAGTGTACATGCCTGTACTTGTGCTGCCCTACTTGTATGCTGGTGTAGGTCTCTTCATCGTATGTTTTGAATGTTGATGTTGAGCTGTGAAGAAATCCCCGATCAGTGCCCAAGAAGGTTGCCGCTTTGACGGAATAAGCTGCATCGAACAATAAGATTTCCACTGTGTGCCATGGAGTAACTCACTTCCGATCAGGGATTCAGCCCGATTGTGAAATTTCGCCAAAGCTGTCCTTGTCATGTAGGCCTAAAGGCTTTTAAATTCCTGTGGAGGTCCCCATGGGCCATCAGACAAATTGGACCCTTACGCTGAGTGGGGATTCAAAGAGATTTATCAGCGCGAAGTAAATCGGCATACTTGGTACTGCAACTTCATATCATATCATTGTGCACTAAAGAAACACTACTACCATAGAAACTATGCGCCAATTATGAGGCAACCAACCACAGTCCTAACAAACACCTGAAATAACGGCATTCTTTGAAATTTTACAAGTTATAAGGAAAAAAG
>NMRB01001520.1:49416-63714 GCA_002633025.1 Notospermus geniculatus
GCTAGCGGCAGCCCTTGCGAGCATTGTGCTGGGGGTAGAAGTAAATGCCGTTGTGAGCTAATTTTGCTAGCGGCAGCCCTTGCGAGCTTTATGCTGGGGGTAAAAGTAAATGCCGTTGTGAGCTAATATTGCCATTGCGAGCATTGCTGGGGGCGAGAAGTATGCCGTTGTGTGCTGATATTGCTAGCGGGAATTGTGGAGGAATCAGATGAGTGAGTTATTAGTGTTTTGTTGAAGGTTTACTGTGCTAGCGGCAGCCCTTGCGAGGATAGTCCTGGGGGTAAAAGTAAATGCCGTTGAGCTAATTTTGCTAGCGGCAGCCCTTGCGAGCATTGTGCTGGGGGTAGAAGTAAATGCCGTTGTGAGCTAATTTTGCTAGCGGCAGCCCTTGCGAGCTTTATGCTGGGGGTAAAAGTAAATGCCGTTGTGAGCTAATATTGCCATTGCGAGCATTGCTGGGGGCGAGAAGTATGCCGTTGTGTGCTGATATTGCTAGCGGGAATTGTGGAGGAATCAGATGAGTGAGTTATTAGTGTTTTGTTGAAGGTTTACTGTGCTAGCGGCAGCCCTTGCGAGGATAGTCCTGGGGGTAAAAGTAAATGCCGTTGAGCTAATTTTGCTAGCGGCAGCCCTTGCGAGCATTGTGCTGGGGGTAGAAGTAAATGCCGTTGTGAGCTAATTTTGCTAGCGGCAGCCCTTGCGAGCTTTATGCTGGGGGTAAAAGTAAATGCCGTTGTGAGCTAATATTGCCATTGCGAGCATTGCTGGGGGCGAGAAGTATGCCGTTGTGTGCTGATATTGCTAGCGGGAATTGTGGAGGAATCAGATGAGCCGCGTTAACAAGTACGGTAATAATTGCTCCATTACTCCCAGTACTCCCAAAGCGAGAGGAAAGAGGACACCGAGGATGTGGGTACACTGTGCTGTCTGTGGTCCCGCACTTGAGGAACTTTTTTCAAAAACCATGCCTGTGTGCGTTATGCGTGTGCAGTGCCAATCCTTGGACGCAGGTGTACGATCAGTGCGATTCGGCGGGAACTCCAACCTGGGTAAAGTTAAGGATCCTTATGTTTACCCAGTGTCGACCTGGGTAAAGAAAATGATCACCCAGGATGGTCCTGGGTAAACATAAGGTATACCCAGGACGACATTGACCCATTCAGCCTCGCTGAATGCTCGAAGCGAGAAATGTTGGACGCCAGACGCCATTTTGGAAACACTGAGCGGGATTCTTGGTTGTGTCACCCAAACCCGCTGCATTCGGAATGAGGCTAATGCATTATCCATTTGAAACATACGCACGAGATACCAAGGTCTTTTAGAATGTGGGTTTTTCGAGGGAATCCCCGATTTTTCCATTAAAATGGCATTGAACAGGGTTTCAATTCTGGTTTTTGAAAATGTTTACCACGTGTTGTGGGTTTTCATATCTTCATATATCATGTCTTCATATCCTCCTCTACCTGACAAAGAAAGGGTAAATTGCAGGGGGTAAGGTAGGAAGAACAACACGGAGAGGCGAGGAATAATGAGCAGGAGGCGCTGATCATCAACCAGGTTAAAACGCAAGTTCGCATGCTTTGCGATTGTTGAACGTCATCAGGCGTCCTGCGTCATTCTGACGTTACAAAAAACTGCGTCATTCACAATCCTTGACGTCGATCATTGGCCTGTCGTTTACGCTAAAATGGTCAATTTTATCGATTAAATTCATCATGTTCCCGAAAGGATTTTAGCTCAAAAGCAATAAAATATATTTTAGCCGTTCTGTACTTAATGACAGAAAAGTAAAATTAGAATTTGAGTGCAACGTTTTAGTTATATTGGCCTAGAAACAGAGTGTGCGATTCAGAATTAACTGGAAAACAACATTAGCCTCACTTTTAATGACACAGTTCTGACCTGATTGGTAATCAGCGCCGCGTCGCGGAATAGGGTTGCCGGTACCTCATATCATGGATTTGAATTCGGCGGCCACCTCGGATTTTGGCAGCTTCCGTCAGAACGGTTTCTGGAATTGCCTACAATCCTTTTCCTGTACAAGAAGCAATTCTCTATCGATCTAGATATAGGTCGGCAAATTTCGTTACAAAAATCCCTCGGATCCCATTTGGTCTCGGACTACCTGCAACGTTGATCAAAATAGCAGGCATTACTTGTGGTCGTGGGTTCGTCACGAGATAGGGACAAGATTCAAGGGGTTAGGTTGAAAGTAGTTCGGTAGAACAGGTGAGCAGGGGACATACATCATCGTCACAGTGGTCGGCATGAGGCACAACGAGTAATGACACAACTGCGACATCGATCAAAATACATGTAGTTCTATTGGATTAGTAAAACATGTAAACACATTGAAAATAGAATCTGTTGAACTTGCTGTAAACAAAAATATCTTTCAGCATTTTCTGTTTTGTCTATAGTTATCACACATACTTCTGGTAGCTCGACTTGAAAGTGCCAGCCTGAAGTAGACCCCTGATAGGGTCGAAAATTGTATTCTGGGTCATGACGGCCTGTCACTTCCTTGTTTTTCATTAATCTCTGCGATTTCTACATGGCTATGACGGGAAGGCCCGAGTTGTATACCAACGTCATTCTCCATTACCACATCGAAAGTGAGTTAAGTCAAATTGAAAGCATCTTTAGATTTGCTGAAAATTACATCATGGTGATCATATATTCGGCCGGGATCATCGGCAACACGATTTCCTTCATTGTCTTCTTCAGGGCGAGACACAGAGAGGATGCGTCGGTTCAGTATCTCAGCGTCCTTTCTGTGTCCGACACCGGAGTCGTCTTGGTCAACGGCGTCGTATGGTGGCTTCGAGATGGGATATCAGAAATCACGAACGGCAGGTATTCTTATAATCTTCTCAAAAGTGGGTGGGAGTGTAAGATTAACCTCTTCCTTCTCCATGTCTTTGAATGTGTTTCTGGATGGCTCATTGTGACTTTTACCATCGAAAGAGCTTTCGTCGTTTGGTTCCCCTTACACCGGGCCCGGATCACAACAAGGATGTGAAAAGGTTGCCATAGCAATCATCATCATGGCCGCCATTTTGCATCCATCTTCTTGTTGTGGTCGACTATCTCCAAATTGTGACAACGCACGATTGTTGGTACACCACGTCACCCACAATAAGCGGTATTATATTCCAATTCGGCACAACGGCTTATAACTACATCCCAAGCTTTCTGATCTTCTCTTCAAATATCTTGATTGTTGTGGGTATTGCTAGAGGCCGGCGGGCGGCCGTCAGGGAAACGGCATCACAACCCAAAAAACAGCAGGACTCAAGGATGGTTGTATCTTTAATGATTCTACGTTATACTTCTGTCCCCAGCATCCACAATGTAGGCCTACACGTACTTTTTTTCGCAGCTGGAGATAGGCCTACTGAAAACTCAAAACAGATGCAATTATTCTTAATGCTTGTCACAAAATCCTTGATTAAGTTTAGTATGATGAATTATTGTATTAATTTTGTTGTGTATGGATTCACGTTGCCATTCTATCGGGCTGACGTTTTGAAAATGTTTACCATGTGCACACAGAAAAACATTCGTCTTCACTTGAGATAAGTGGGGTGTTAAAGCGCTTTGAAGCACACATATATTGTATTTGGGATATGTCTCGAATCGAGGAAGCATCTGTCTAATGACAAAACTTGATATATCTGTGACACTACCAGGGACAAATGGCGTGTTAAGCCTTGCGATACGCAACTTATCTCGCACTTAAGATATTAATAATTGTATCGAACCGAGGTATTGTTCATCGCAAAAAAACATGATCAGTATCCATCCCATTTTCCCCATTCCATTCATCTCTTTGTATCCTTGGAATTGTAACCACATACCCAGGTTTACCTAATCCGTGACGAAATTCTAACACGAGATAAGTGGATTTGTTTATTGCGGGCCACCAGTTCGACATGGCGAGATAACAATTATGTTGTACGCAAAAATTTAATACACAAACGCTGACTTACGAAAGCAAACACATAAGAATATTGATAAACTGTGTTTGAAATCTGAGACACAAATATTAGGTTCTGAATGTTTCCCTTTCAGAATTATAAAAACACAAATTCTACAACATCGGTTTTCTCTCAACGATGCAAAAGATTTTGTGCTGTGCATTGGTATACCCAATCCAACTGAACTCTACAAAGTTTCTCGGCCTATTGACCAAGGTTAACCCGTACGCGCCCAAACTCGCCTTTTGGCGAGCGTGGCCTGTACCACACGCCCTCGGACATTCAAACTGGCATAGAATCGTAATCAATATACCGATTGCTGTTCTCTTTGCATATTTTTAATGCGAGACTAACCCCCCCCCCCCCNCCCCCCCCCCCGAATACGCGATTTTGCTCTGTTTGAAGAAACATCGGTAAAATTGCGTTTTAATGCGTTTTAATCTTTGTCCTGGGGTCTAGATTGACTGACTCCAAAGTGCAAATCTGACTAGTTGTGACAAAATGGCTATATCTCCGGAACGGAAGCAGCTACGAACTCTCAACTAGCGCCAAGAAAGAGGAGAAAAAAATAGCGCCAATTTGCAGAGGCGTAGGAGCAACGGTTCTTGAGATATACATGTAGACTTTTAAAGATTGGCAACCTGACGAAAACGTTGGCAGAATGTGACTATTTCCTCACAACTTGCATCTTTGTCTCTGGCCTGTTTCTCTCACAGACATTTTGGAAGAAGCAAACCTGCATGAGGTCGTGGCCCATTTAGTTGCCTCCAGAATGAGTGTCTTGTCACCAGTTTTGGTTGCAATTTTTGGGAGCTAGGCGCGTTTTTGTAGACAGTTGGCTCCATCCCACACCACATTGCTGCTGGTCTCTGGATCTGCCACACTCGTTCGTTCAATTTCACGAACTTGAACCTGGAAGTGCAAGTGCAATAGAGAATGTGGAGAAAACACCAGTACTGCCTAGAATTTTTGGAACATGGGGTGGTGAACGCTCTCCTCAGTCGTCGGGTAGGAATAATTCCTTCAGGCCAAAATGAAATATTGGGCAATGTTTACGTTTCCCATGCAAATAATGAAGGTTTTCCTTTCAATGAAAAGCTTTTTAATCAAGATTTGCAGTAACTTACCCACAGGATATCCAGTAATTTTATCTGAAAATACATCCCGAATGACATTGATAATTTGATCGCCTGACATCTGGTTATTCAGAGAAACACAACTCCCAATTCTACCATGCTCCATTAGCTTGTGCTTCGATCGAGGTAATGAAGTCACTTTTGGATTCAGAAGAACAATTGTTTTCTTTATTTCCCCTAAACGGCCTGAAATAGAGAAAGAGTGTAAAAGTGCTGACTACTTATTAGGCAGTAGCTAGTACTCTGCAGTTGACACTGATTCGTTCCTGACAGCTTCGACAAGTCTCTCAGCATGTTGAGGGCACCGTACAAACATGGCCCTCCGAAAAAGCTTGTAGGCTACTGGTCATCGGGTAAATCATGAAATAATAAAGTAGATTATACGCCATGAGTACAAGTGAAATCACTACTATAATACCGCTATCACTGGATGAGATTGAGAGGCAAAACCAAGGCCTACCTTGTTGTTGGGTGGTCAGCTGATGATGCACTTTGCGTTGCAAGTCCTCCATCTCTGAAGCTTGACCTCGACCGGGACCTCCTAGTGGTTCCGGTAAAAATCCTACGCAGAGGCTCTCCGTCTCTGCATTGCTACCACCGCCTGCAACTGGTATAGGCCTTGGTCTTCTTGGTGTTGGCCAGTCATCAGGTCTGCTGCACAAGGCCTAACATTAGGCTTGACATTTAAAGATGCCCCGTGTGGGCCGCCTCGTCCTTGCCCAGGTCCAAGGGAATTCCCTTGTCGTGTAGTGCCATATACAACTCTACCGCTTGGCCTAACGTTAGCTTGGTGATGGCCTACTGTTACCCATGTTACCCGCACTAAGACTACGACGTTCCGGCCGGTCATTAACAGGGTCACGGCCATGCGGATTGGCCAGCGGCAGACATCGCGATGAATTCGTGGCGAGTTCATCCAATGACGAATGCTTCAGTAGCTCAGAAATGGCCTCTCGAACGCCATCCGGTGCATTTACACCTCTGCTTTCAATGTCCTTCCAAAGTTGTTGAAATTGGGATCGATTGTTACTGGGAAGCAACTGCAATGACCGTTCACTCTCACATGTCAGTCTCATGTCATGTCCTAAGCGGGACATATTGCGTGTTTTACGTCGTCAAGTTTGGGGTCTTCAGCTAATATGCATGAAAGCATTCAGGACTATTTTTTATCTCGCCAAAAGGGAACTTATTCAGAACGTCATCGATTCAGAAAGTCGGTACAAACGTTCAGAACGTCTGTAGAACTCTATTCAGAAACATGCAGTAGAACATGCAGAACAAAATTTACTTTATTACTTTATCCATTTTTGTGTCTTCTGAATGGATGTACATGTATTTGACTTTGTGAACAAATACTGGATTGTTCCCCCAATACCGCGCAGTCTACAAACGTAAAATTATCATACTGAGGCGGACAAGGGCCTATTTTCCATGCCTACCATGCCCATGCTCTTCACTCATGGATAGTGATTTGATCAGTTGTACCCTCGTGAACTTGGCCAGGAATGCCGCCCTGGGAATATAGGGAATGCGGTAACAGGTGAACAATAGTCGATCAATGGCCAGGCAATCTAACAACCCCTGTTGATCACTCGGCGACCGCCACACAATTACACGATTACCCCGATTGAAACGAACATCATCACCACAAAATGATTACGGTCAGTGGTAAAAGTGATTGACACTATTGATTGATGATCGATTGTGGACACTCAGCAAACTTTCTTCCAATGAGGTCACTAGTCCAACCCCTCATCAATACTGCAATTTACCGCAGACCCCTCGTGACATGAATCCACCAATTATGAACCATAGTCACCTTTTCCTGGTATCCGCCCCCATTCATGGCGATTTCATACACTGTGCGCGGTATTGGGGGAACAATCCAGTATTTTAGTTTCTGCATGCATTTTTATCGTTCTGCATATAATTGTGGGTTTTCTGAATGGATGGACTTTCTGAACAAGTTTCCGAATGCATTTTAACGTTCTGCATATATTTCTGTGTCTTCTGAATGGATATTTTGGACTTTCTGCACAAATTATATTTTACTTTCTGCATAAGTTTTTAACTTTCTGCATGTGTTTTTGTATCTTCTCAATGACACATTTGACTTTTTGAACAAATATTTATAGTTTCTGCAGGCATTTTAACGTTCTGCATATAATATTTCTGTGACTTTCTGAACAAATAGTGTGTTTCTGAATAGATTTTCAACTTTCTGCATAAAGTTTTGTGCTTTCTGCATAAATATTTGTAATTTTTCTGAATAAATTCCCTTTTGGCAATGTTTGACATTCCATAGGAAACTGCTGTTGAAAATGCTTGGAACATTGACTGAAAACAGATCGTTCACAGATGAAGAAATAGAGAATATGCCCTGGTTACAAAAATGCAAGCTGATCAAGTCTGATCCAGTAGGTACTTTGACTATAGAGTGAACACATGGATCGCTACTGTGCTCTTTGATGAACAGTGTGTCATTGAACCAGTAGATGATTACTTTGGTAGAATTGAATTCCAAAATCGAGGAAATCCCCATATACACTTCAAAATGTTCCACAGTACAAAAGAGAAAGTAACCAACAAGTAGAAGAATTCATTGTCAAATTCATCACTTGCTGCAAGAACATGGAGATTGAAGATACTGCGAAATGTCAGCACCACAACTGCACTAGAACATGCAAAAGACCAAATCAAACCAGCAACACATGCAGATTCAACTATCCAATTCCACCATTTCCAAGGACCATGATACTTCAACCATTAGAAGAAGATGAATCCTGTGAATCATACAAGGAAATGTATGTCAAAATCACAGCAAAACTTTCCGACATGAAAGATTCAGAGTTGACCTTTGATGAATTTCTCACTGAACTTGACCTGGCCTTGGATTCCTATGCGCTAGCAATCAGGTCTTCGCTCAAGACTACAAGGATATTCTACGAACGTGCTCCATATGAAATAAGAATGAACACCTACAATGAAGTCATTTTGAAAGCATTCGAGTCGAACATGGATTTTCAGTTCGTGCTCGATGCATATACCTGTGCAGCCTACATTAACAACTACATCACAAAAGGCCAGAGAGGAATGTCCAACCTATTGCATGAAGCATGTGAAGAAGCCAAAAGAAACAATCACGCCATTGGACAGCAAGTTCGAACGATATGGAAATAAGTTCCGTGGAGCAGTGGAGATAAGTACACAGGAAACTGCATATATTGCACTCCAGTTACCACTCCAAAAATCCACTCGAGACACCTTGTTCATTAACACTTCTCCTCCTGATGAGAGAACATTTCTTCTGAAGTCTGAAATTCAACTGAAATCTCTGCGCAACGATTCCACTGACAGTCAGTCTGAAAATGTAATTACAAGATATCAAAAAAGACCAAAAGAAATAGAACAACTCGTCTTTGCTAATTTTGCTTCTTGGTATGATCAAAGACGAAGCAGCCGCACCATCAAAACAAAAGAATGACTATGAGAACCTTGTCCCAGAAGACCAACTGGACAATTATGATGACAACCCTGAAATTATTGAAATCCTAAGCACCAGCTGTGACAGTCCACTATTCAAGCTAAAAGTGGCTTCATTCTCATGAAAAGAAAGAAACAGAAAATCATCCGATTTGTCAGATTCAGCAAAGTGCAGAAAAACATTACAGGGAAAAAGTCATGCTGTACACTTCATGGAGAGATGAAAACACTGATCTACTTGCTGGACATGATTCCTATCAGGGAAGGTATAATCATGACAAGGAATCAATTAAATCAGTTCAGGCCAGATATATGAACACAATGCTGACACACTTGACAAAGCACAGCAACATAGAACAAGACGACTGGGCCGATGTTGCACCAAACACTGAACATGTAAATGAAGATGATGAAGCAGAAGGAATGTCAGATAGCCAACTTTATGGCTGTTTTGATCCACGCCAAGTTGCTACTTGAAACATGTCAAGTCACTATGATCTTGGTCCAGACATTGGCGTACAAACACAGTCTATATCCATAGACATAATGCAACCATGAAGTCTTCCTAACGCTGACTATCAGGCACTTGTGCGAAACCTTAATTCTGAGCAGAGCATTCTTCTACCATGTTTTACATCAGTTTAAAACAAGCAAAGAGCCAATACATTTCTATCATCTGGAGCAGGATGTGAAAAGACAGTTTGGACAAAAACCTTGTACCAAGCACTGAACAGATTTTCAACTCTTGTCCAGGCACAAATCCTGATGAAATAAAAGTCTTATTGGCTGCACCAACTGGAAAGGCTGCATAAAATATAAATGTTGCTACAATTCATTCCACATTTCGTGTACCAGACAATCAGAGCCTAGCCTACAAACCGATGGATATGCAACGGCTTAAGGGCGAGCCGTCATTGTGAATTTTCATATTGCTTCAATCCAGGCCCCTCTGAGAAAAGCAACAAAGACACCCCCAGTTGACTGTTTTTATAGTCCCATGTGATCACTGTGCTTTACAGACACGGAAAATGAGGAAAGTCCCAAGGATTACAGCTTAATTACATTACATAATCGTAAACAAAGAAATTCACCAAACACGAAAAATTGGTACAATTTTCTTGGAGAGGAAGCATGTAAATGACACATTGAAGGTGTGGCAACAATGTCACAAACCCATAGAACCTGGGGTGGCGGGGGTGTCCTGACATGCTCTTCATGTACACCATACACGCTCAGTACAAAAAGGACAACCAGGAAGTAAAATCCAAATCCAATATGGCCGCCCTGTTTTGGAAAATCTGGCAGCAGTAATGGAATTCACATGCCGAGTACTCTATACCTGTTGAAAATATTGCTGTCAAAATGGGTGCACTAAATAGAAAAAAACTCGAACTTTATGATCCACTTGTCGTTTGATCCTCAAAATGTACCATTTCGTGGGAAAGTGTACCGATTACTAGTCTTTTGTTTCAACTTATTAGCTAATTAGTGCGTTCCAAGACACATCTCATTCAATTCCTTTTGACTTATAGACCCCGCAGGTGCCTTCATTTCCGTCATATATCTTGTACTTTTATGGTATTTTGACACCTTTTATTTACAACGCCTGGCGACGTTTCAAAAATTCAAAACGTTGGCTCGCCCTTAATACTCTCTGGACTGCATAAAAAGAACTCCAAGTCATATTCATTGATGATATTTCAATGGTTGGTTCAAACATGTCAAACTTCATTAATCTCCGCCTTCAAGAAATGGGTACAAAAGCATTGATTGGAAATGTAAGCATCATTGCAGTAGTAGTCCAGTCAAAATAGTGAAAACCCCACAAAAAAATTGAACACAAATGAATTTTGTGTTTTTGTATTCTGGAATGCCTACTCTATAATATATTAAAAATCCGCATCCATATCTGTGCGCTAAGTATGGGAAAATCGGTTGTCATGGAAACCGTACCAAAAACTATCACTGAAATTCGTAAAAATACAAATTCGGTCATATCTTCGAACTAATTACCGACATCGAATTACTTTTTTTTCGAAAATAGTGTGCCTACCGTTATACAATGTTTCATCCATAACAGGTTTAATTTTCAAATGTTATGTTACCATGGCAACGATTTTTGTCTCATTTTTTGATTAAATTTTACTCATTTTTTTCACTTCCGTTTGTTTGCGTTTGTTATAGCCCGAATAAAGTTAGCAGAAACGGTACAGTTTTTGATGCGTATGATGTTGAGACTATGCCCTTTTGAATGTTTGGCGTTTGTGGTTGAAATACTCTGTTAAAATGTTAATTCTGTTGCCATGGATTCTACAGCCATAAAATCTGACTATCTGAAAAAATTGTCTTTCTCAAGGTATGGACTGTAGTTTGAATTTTAATAGGGAAACCTTCGTCAGATACATAACAGAGTGTCACTTTTTGGTTGTAGGTGAATTCGCATCGCATATTACTTAACTTAGTGTCACCTATATTCGTCTGTTATGACATAACATAACTTATGTTGCCATAACTTATGTTGCCATGGAAACCAAATAAATGAAAGAAACTTGATCGAAATTCACATATCCTGTTAAGACAGGTTTGTTAAATACTGAATATTATTATCTGTTATGAAGTTCCAGAACATTCGTACAGGCGCATACAACTATACAAATTCGTTGTTGAATTTTAGTGGTTGCCATGGAAACGGATATTTATTTATTGGACTTAACAGGCAAATTTTTTTTGCAAATTTAAACGCCGCATCTGCATAAGATTCGGATAATTTGAAAATTGCTCCAAGATTCACTTTTGGCAAGGAATGTTCAGCATTTTTAGAACATTTTTTTATAGAAAATGCATTGGTAATTCTGTTTTTAAATGCATTTTTCTCGAAATATATCATGACATCAAATTGATCCACTTGAATGCCTTTCATTCATATCAGATTTGCGGTTATGTAAAAAATAGTATACTGTGCATTAAATCAAAATTTGTGTGGTCCCAAACCGAGCCTTTTTTGCCTCTGATACAAAATTTAAAATAGTAACTATATGGAATTATTTTAGACAATAAAGTAGTTTTATATTTATTAATAAATAATTACACATGACATGTACAGGAAAACCTGGCCTATGCGACACTGAAATACTGGAGTCTCTTCCGGCGGACGTCCACCATACGTTTCTCATGCTTTAGTGGATTTGTTGAGGCACTTGAAAGGGAAGATAAAAAAGCCCTTTGTAGTACATGTAGGTAAATGTCGCCCACTGAAAATAGCCCTACAGCTACTCATCGCTGGCCCCAAATGTACGTCCGCGGGAATAGTCCCCAGCAGAGTTGTTTGAGTGTCTGATTAAGTTGCTGCTGTTTGCAGCCAGTCGCCCACCGTTGCCGGAAACGCCATTGCCGGTAGTTGCTTCTAGTCGCAAGGCCGATGTGCGCTAGGCTTAATAGTAAGCAATGCGTTCTGGCACTGTTTTGGCGCTAACTGTAGGCCTAATCCAGTCCTAACAAAGTCCTATGGCTTTGGGTTCATCTGCATTACTTTCAGTGGATATATGTCCCGCTAGTTTTGTTCTTCAGTTCCTTTTCACCAGAAAATGGGCTTCTTTCCTGGAGGTATCTAAGAATTGTCATTGTGTCCTTCTCGTCCCTTGTTTCCCGTGCATTGCCACATTCCTTGTGCTGCTCCGATGTGGATAATTTGGTCCCACTCACGCTCTGAATGGCATTGTTTATTTCACAGCAAGATGGACGGGATAGCAGCCAAACAGTCCGTTCACGTTCATCCATCCCACGGCCTCTCGTAAGCCCACCAACTGACTTCAGGCTTCTCATCAGCACTTGCTCAATGATCAAGTCAGTTGACAAAAATGCAAGGAAAAAAGGAAAAAAAATCATCAGTTTTCGGTTTCCATGGCAACACCATTTCGGCAAAACCCATAATTGTTTCATCTATTGATGGGCCCATTGGGTGCTTTTCACATTGGACAAAAATTCTGAACAAAATTAAGAACCTGTAAAATTTTACTCAAAGAATATATTTTTACACATTTTTGGTAGTTTTTCATGGTATGGTTTCCATGGCAACCATATTTACCCACTTTGCGCGCGAATCCAAATGAGGATTTTGAGGATGTTGTACATCATAATATTACGACGATTCAGAAAATATGAATATCATTTGTGTTCAATTTTTTTGCGGGGTTGGCCCTTTTTTTCGACATCTTGACTGGACTATAGGTGATCTCTATCAATTACAACCAGTAATGGACAGATGGATATTTGAAAATACGACTAAAGCATATGGAACAATTGCAACTAACCTATGGCAGGAACACTTCACAAAGTCATGAGACAACGGGATGATGAGCCATTCCCTGACCTACAGTAGTTCCTCGCATACAGTTTCATAAACGTTCACAGTTGTGCTGTCCAACACCGACACGTGACGAAGCAGGCCACAGTGACCATGAACACTGAAGTCGTGATCATGACATCGAGGGTTCGAGCCCGCCTGTTATGACTTTCCAATTTTTTTTTTTTCATTTTTTTATTAAAAAAATCGTTTGCCTTGATTTTTTCCAACTTAATATCTCAAGCAAAGGGCATTTCGAGCCGGAGTCAATCTCGTCCAAGTATTATGTAGGCCGAATCAGGCCACATTACTCCAATGAATCAACTCCAAACATTTCCACTGTCCCGGTATTATATCTGATTTCAACTGAAAACGATAACGCAAGGCCCCCTTTTTTACTTCGTCACCTTGTCATCAGCTGATAATCGGCCCTGTCATCAGCCAGCCCAAAGTCATGCTGTATCTGTGGCCGATTTGGCGTGACGCTGCGGATGAGACCAGTTCTCTGTGTTCACAGTGTTGTCTAAATGTTTGTTATAACATACCATTGGTTTTTCTGTTGGTGACCTCAATATTGAATTTGAACAAAATTTCAGCAAACAGCCAAGCCGATATGGGATATACTGACGAGCGCGTCATCCCAGGTTGTAGGAACAAGAGAAGAAAACCAGAGAGGTAAAATAAATTCTTGTATTGATCAACAATCCTTAATAAACATACAGGCTTAACAATTCAGCTATTAGCATCAACAACAAAAAATATTTTTCTCTTTGACAATAACAATTTTGTATATTAAATTGGCGATGTTTAAATATCAGAGAAAATAAATGCCCCATGGGAATATAATACTCTCCCATCCCAAATACAGAAGTGCATCCTGAAGTGCACGTGGTAAACGATTACTCTAACATCAAATTCAGCATTCTGTATTTCATATTTCACTGGCACCATAATGAACAGCTTTTATGTTCGAACATGGATGGAGTTAAAGTGAACTTAAAACCTCAAAACAGATTTCCTTCAGGCTACCCTTGGCCCACAATTCGGGAATTTCTACTCTCAGCAATATACATGTATCACATTCGCCAATCAAAATATCTGACAATTTCTTTATGCCATTAAATGGTAATACAGGTACACGATTTCAATTTTCAGTTACAAGTATGATGACTAGAACTGTGAAATTTGCTTGACAGCAAATTTGATGGTCCCTACATCAGAAAATGGAAATTGAATGAAGAAAGGGCAAGGAGGGGTATGACTCTGTAGGCCTACTCTGAATCTGTGGCACAGCAGTCAGCTTCTTGGGGTTCCCATCCTCCTGGAATGTCTTCCTTGTGAAGGACACATGCAGGGT
>NMRB01001520.1:75567-159001 GCA_002633025.1 Notospermus geniculatus
TGATTCAATAATAACCGACTGTGGTCGCTTAATACACAGTATACATGTGGTAGACTCTATAGTGCCAGCGTGAGTTAATGTACAGTGACTTTGTTTACCATTCGCTCGCACAGCCCTTCTGGCGCTGGTCATTCATGGTCACTGTAGAGGAGGCGGGGCGAATCGTTGACATTGTTAGGTCAGCGAGAGCCAATCATGGTTGTTCTATTCAATAAGGTGGTGGACGAGGGTTGGTCTTGCCGCGCGGCGTATTCGCGCTCGTCTTTAATGAAAGAAACCTAATGAGTTTTCAATAGGGTCACAAATGACGCGCGCTCGCCCCAATCTGATCAGCGTCTATTCAACATGATCAATGAATGCAAATTGACCCATAAAATGCCTGACTACAGGAAAGGCCTGATTGGATTTTTTTCAATAGGAACCTAGTAAAACTTCAGGGGTCATCTCGGAGTGCTGTGCACTGGACTTTAAGGACCGATTTCACAAAGGGTGTTTAATGACTTAGACGCGTGTAACTTCGCCAAATGCATGGCGGAAGTGCGTGCATCTTATAGTGAAGTTACACGCGTCTAAGTCTTAAACACTCCTTGTGAAATCGGACATAAGTTTTTTAAGTTGAAAAATCAAATATTTTTGAAAATTTGTGATGGTGATATCCATCTATGCAGACACTGGAAGATTTTACAGGTGAAACGGGCATGTAAGAGAATTTGTCCAAAGCCCATTTTCGCACAAGTTTCAAATTTGGTTAGATATCGTGGTAAGAAAGAAGAAACAGGGGTAGTTTGAAACAATACACACTTGTCTACTATAAAATACACACTTGTCTACAGCAATCATTGAAAAATTCCACACATTTTCCTCAAAATGGCTTAAAATAATGTTTTAATGCCTTTTTCATAATAGTGCAGTGCGAACAAGCGTGGGAACAGCGTGTGCATTTTATGCAGGCCTGTCGACTCACAAACACATGCTGGGCCGTATTCACCAAGGGTGATCATCGCGCGATTAAAACTTAGAAGCGTGTAACTTCACTAAATGCACACACTTCCACCATGCTTTTGAAGAAGGTACACGCGTCTAAAGCGGGTGATCCACTGTTGCGATTTTGGCTTGAGACGTGGTTGCGTTCCCTTGCGGTTACCTTATATGGCAATCGGAAGTCCTTATAAGGTAATCGCAAGGGAACGCAACTCCGTCTCAAGCCAAAATCGCAACAGTGGATCACCCGCTTTAGTCTTAATCGCGCGATGGTCACCCTTGGTGATTTCCGCCCGCTATTTTTAATGCACGGTTTGCATGACTTGGCATTACATAACTCACTGATTGAACTTAAATGTGTTGACTGCATGTTTCTTGGACTATATCACACTCTAGCAATGGTGATGTACACGACGGTACCGTACGTGTACCTAAACATTGCTGTGTGGTAAAATAACCAGAGGTACTATTTACTTTTTACCAGACGTACTATTTATTTTTACCACACAGCAAGGTTATAGCGGTACATAACTTTAAATGTCCGTAGGATTTTGTTTTCAGACATGCTGCAAAAAATCTGAATACGTTGTGTAATGAGTTGTGAATAGAGTTGTTCCCTATTCCTGACAGTCATGGGCTTGAACTGTTGGCTGGAAGTATTACCAGACTACTATTGTATTAGACATTGTCAAATACCAGTTCGTGTTATGCGGGTAGGTTACATAGGTTACATCATAACACCAACACTTTGGTGTACAATCATCAGACCAGAGTAAAATGGAAATCAGGCCTAGTGAGGCCCTGAAGGCATTACCAACTTTCGCTGTCATTTTAGTTCGGCTGGCCGCAGCTAGGGGCATTTAGCTAGCTCGCATTCAAGATTGTTCTTCCCACGGAAACCTCGGTTCCTAGACCTGTCAGATTTGAGTGGAATGCTGTCGTAAAGATTATCGTCAATATCAGTTACAACGTGCATAATCAACCATGACATGTGGGTAGGCCAAAATGATCAGTGGGACGTCAAATTCAAGTATTCCCTTTTACGACCTTACGCAACACCAACACACCACTGATCACTGATATTGACCGTAATTTTTACCACAGCATTCCATTCAATCTGACAGGCCTAGATGTGCTGTTCTGTTCTGCCCCCATTAAAATAAGGGTCCAGAAATGAAGAAATCACACATTTTATGCAAATATTTCAGCAAAACCAATATGTTTATAGGCCGTGAGACATGCCCATTTATTTTTCACTTTCGTAGCGTACTTCAGGTAACTAAACATTTCCTCCTGTTTTATATGAAGATGGACATGCTGAACACATTCAGCTGGTTACCACAAGACAAAACCTGCACATTTCCAAGATGGCCGCCCTTTTAAGAGGGCCAAAGGGATTAACAGTAGGGGTAACAAATTTGATATCTTCAAATCATATCAACATGGGTATCAAATTAAAGGTCTAAGTGAGTACAACAACATGGTATGGGTTTCATTCCCCAAAATCTACACTGCAACCCTTGAGGGGGTCAAAAAGGGTCACAAATCCGACTTTTGACCCCTTCCCATAAGTTCCACAGGGGCTACAGGTGGATGAAAATATTTATTTTCAATATTGCTCTCATAGAGCTCCAAAATGACACCCATGATGACACTCTTTGGGTAACAGTTTTCAAGATCCTGAATTTGGACCCTTTTGGGACCCTTTTTTGGAATCTCGAAAACGGTCACCCAAAGCGTGTCATCATGGGTATCATTTTGAAGGTCTATGAGAGCAATGTTGAAAAAAAAGTATTTTTATCCACCTGCAGCCTCCGTGGAACTAGTGGGAAGGGGTCAAAAGTCGGATTTGGGGCCCTTTTTGACCCCCTCAAGGGCTGCAGTGTAAATTTTGGGGAATGAAACCCATGCCATGTTGTTGTACTCACTGAGACCTTTAATTTGATACCCATGATGTTGATATGATTTGAAGATATCAAATTTTTGACCCCTACTGTTAATCCCTTGGGCCCCCTAAAAGGGCGGCCATCTTGGAAATGTGCAGGTTTTGTCATGTGGTAACAAGCTGGATGTGTTCAGCATGTCCATCTTCATATAAAACAGGAGGAAATATTTAGTTACCAAAACTACGCTGCAAAAATCAAGAAATAGCCATATTTTCAAGTCGTGTCTCACGGCCTATTAGCAATGATTTTTTGATGAATAATGAATAATACCATTACTCTCCCAGTACAACAAACATTAGGGAATATTTTCTGTGTATTAATGCTGATTTCGGACATTTTGCAAAATAATGCTCTTTGTTTTCCTAATTAATGAAGCTGATGTCACATTTTTATGATTATGTAGTTCACATGATAAAATATAATAATAATAATAATAATAATAATAAATTTTTGTATAGCGCACAATGCCAAAAGCAATTAGGCCTCTGTGCGCTTTACAATAGAATATAATAGAAAGCATGGTTAAAACTGATAAAGGGCATAAAACATTGACAACAGTCCTACAAGCATAGATAAATAAGACATTTAAAGGATAAGACATTATGATTTGAAATTGAAGATAAAACATCAGGGATTCAAAAAACAAAGTTTAAAAAGATATGTCTTTAGAGCGATCTTAAAACTGTCAACCGACGTCGCACCACTGACACTCGGGGGCAAGGCATTCCATAGTTGCGGAGCCGCAACCTGGAAAGCACGAGCCCCATAAAACTCGGTCTTGTACCGGCGAGATGCGAGAAGACCCTGTGACGAGGAGCGCAGGGTACGCGAAGGTCGGTGGACAGCAAGAAGATCACTCAAATAAGCAGGTCCTTGATTATACCTGAAGTTATCATGAAAATCAAACAACTGCAACATATTGAATTAGTTGGGAAAATGGTTCCGAAAGTGAGCAGCCCCTTCGGTTGAATGGACCATATTTCAACCAAAAAATGGAAGTAGACGGATGTTTTGAAAAAGAATACTTTTCAATAGGATTCTATTGACCAACACCTCTAGTTTAACAAGCCAGGTGAAATAGAACAATTCCGCCTCATATTTTGTTGTCAAATTGCATTAGAAAATCATGTATTTCAGCCTTCTTCACATTTCTAAAGGCCTTAGGAAGCGTATGAACTATTTCCTTTTGGTTTAAAATTGATATGTCCGCCTTTGTAGACACCTGAAGATGTCATATCCAGGTGAAATATTTCATTTCCGTTACTTATGTGACCATAGGAAGGGTTTTTCCTTTGCGCCTATACATTGACTGTACATACGCTGGGCATGACCGTAGTGTCATGGCCGCGCTTGCGCACTGTCGATGGTAGCGAAAGTTGGTAATGACAATATCAGGAGGGAAATCCGACACATTCCAAGAGTGCTGAACAGAGTTGTGGACACCTTCACTGTTCGCGTTGCATGCGTGACCCAGCAGCATGGGGGGCTGGATTGAACACATCATCAACTATTGATCAAAGAGAAATAACACATGAGTTATTTCTAAGTTATCTCTATCAGATAAATTCTACATGTATCTAGAACTGTTCTAGCAAACCACTCCCAAGAATATCAATTTTTGACAGAGTTATTAAAAAATAAAAATAGGACACTTTTTTTGGACCACCCTGTACTACTGGACCAATTTTAACACGGTTTGTTCCATATGAAAGTACATCTTGTTGGTCATATTTATGCACCAAAATTTTAGAAATTTGGAAATATCGTAATTAGGCCTACCTAATAGCTCATCAGAAAAAACTCTTTAAAATCAACATTTTTATTATGTAATTTTTCTGTGACTTTTGTTGCAGTTTTGATAGAGTGGAACCTCCTAAGGATCATGGAATTTGTTTCATCAAAATCTGTTGAGTGGTTGCCGAGATATTTGAGATTATCAAAATTTCGATAACTTGAGATTTTTAAATTTTTCACAAAATTTTGATATCAGTAGACAGTGTTCACCTAAAAACCAAGAAGTATGAAGTTTTGGAACGTTCAGCCCAAAATGGTTAGAAGTTATGCATGTTTTTCAAAATATCAACATGTTGATACTTTGAAAAATAGTTAATATTTCTGCCCAGTTAAGGCAAAAAGTTCCAAAATTTTGTAAATCTATATTCTGAGGTTAGCTTTATCTAATGGCATCAAAATTTCCTACAAAACCCGAAAATCTCAAATTATCAAAATTTTGATAACTCAATATATTTTGATGAAACAAAGCTCAAAATCCTTAGAAAGTTCCACTCTATCACATCTGCTACGGGGTTGAATCCAGGTTTTATTTAATAAATCTAATATAATATCAATATAATGCTGACACTGAACATAACCTTTTCTTTTCTAGCCCTAACCCAACCTTTTCTTTTCTAGCCCTAAGCCTACCTATAACTCCACCTCTATACCTACACCTACCCCCACGCGCGTTGAAGCGTTTCTACTCGCGAAGAAGTGTCCCGCTCGTGTCTATAACTGTAACTAGAATTGACTTGACAGTCAATTATTATTAGACGACCGCCCTCGAGGTAAGTATGGAAGAGGCAAGCTGTGCTGTGTTAGGCGTGAGGTGAATGATCTGAAGTCGTACAGGGATTCATCTTTGTTGGTGAACATTGACAATTTTGTGCCCCGTGAAATAAGTTGTGATACATGTATGTTATTTGTAGTGAGAGGAATTGGGGGCGTACTATTGGATTTAAGTGCAAGAAATAAGATGTGTTAAAGGATGTAATAAAATAAAAGAAAATTTGTATTTTGTAAACTAGAGCTGGCCAGCGCAAGAGATCGCTCTGCTATGTGTCTCCAACAGTGACGAGGATATCTAGATCATTGCAGTTGGTCAGTAGTTCAAACCTATACTTTGTAAGTTTTAGCTGGATACCAAATATGACTACCTCAACTCCAATGGCATTAAAGCTGAACTGCATGCATAAAACCAGGGCCTCGCACGTTTTTAAAAAACGCCCGCGCCACAGCGCGGGCAGTACCTGAAATAACGTGGGACATCCGCCATGTTTTAGTGGGACTCCAAACATGATAGAGTACCCAAGCATGTAGATGGCAGCACCTTATTTGCGTCCTGACCACCACCAAGTGATCAACGCTGTAAGTGCATGTGCCTGTGGGCCTACATATCAGAAATCGAAATGCTGAAAAAGTATTCGAATGAAATAAGGAAGAGCCCTGATTCGGATTCGAACCTCCAAGTATTGGCTTGGAAGACCGGCGCGTTTTCCACGAGTCGTTCCCAGGTTTCGCAAAGGTGTCAATGCCTATATAGGCCTATGGTCAATTCATCGTGGAGTATTGATCATATGGCCGAGGTTAAAGGAAAATCACAATAGGGCCATGACACGTCAACATTCGGTGCGAGGAATACTTGTGAACAAAATTTTCTGCTTTTGGCTACTTTTGACTATCAGGATGTGTATCAGGTGAGCATGCATTCCTAATTCTGTTTTACGTCTTTTTCATTTCGGCTTCGGTTCTCATGACATATTTGCTAGGCCTAAATTGGCGTGTTTTTGTTGGTCCCTTAGCTCAGTGTGTGCATGTTCCGGATGCCTAGTATGGATAGGCGGGGCCCGATAGGTGAAACATCTGCCAAGTGAATGCTGTAGGCCAATTTTTGAGTGCATGATAGTCTGTCAGGCCTAGAAGAAGTACAACCAGCTTCTCAGATATTTGTTTTATTACAACTGTTCCACCATTTCATGAGATGGGCGTGCACTGTCTGTATAGCCTGTACATACCGATGGCCTACATGGGCTTCTGGTATGTCGGCCTACATGCACATGTACATACAGCGTGACTTCCACTTGTTGATGGTGCTGCCACCTATATGCTTGGGTACTCTATCATGTTTGGAGTCCACTAAAACATGGCGGATGTCCCAGGTTATTTCAGTTACTGCCCGCGCTGTGACGCGGGCATTTTTTTTAAACGTGAGAGCCCCTGGTTTTATGCATGCAGTTCAGCTTTAAGTAAGTCAGTAGGCCATGGGAGTAGGTCATTTCAAACCTACCCATCCTTAGCTTTAGTTTGATACCAGACACGAATACCTTGCCTCAACTGGTCTTTATGTAGGTCACTAGGTCATGCAAGTAGGTCAGTTCAAACCTATACTTCATTAGCTTTAGTTTGATACCAAACATGACTACCTTGGCTCAACTGGTCTTTAAGTAGGTCACTATGTTTTTGAAGTAGGTCAGTTCCAAGCTACATTTTGTAAGATCGTTTGATACCAAACATGACTACCTTCGCTCAACTGGTCTTTAAGTAGGTCACTAGGTCATGGAAGTAGGTCAGTTCAAACCGACCCATATTCATTTATGGTTGTCATTTATTTGTCTGTAGGCCTACACAAGCTCTGCCCTGAATGCACGTGGGGAGGCCCAGGGAGCAACGAGGAAATTGATCCTAAGACAGAATAACACAGCATAACCATGGAAAATCCTGATCAAATCATCGAAAATACTGAGTGGATCACGGGAGATATTCCCATGTAATACTTGGAGTATCCCTGTAGAGTACTGGACTCTCTCGAGGAATACTGCGCGCATACAGCAGTATCCTTTGATATCTTGGGTGGTATCCTCGGATATTCTCGGTGCAGGCAGAAATACTGGGATATCCTGAGTGCACGCTGGGGGAATACTTGGTTATGCATGGATATACTGAAAATATAGTGACCCAGGATAACACAAAGTCCTCTATGTTCCGGATCCTTTGTTATGCTGAGTTGGGATACCAAGAGTACTCCAATGCGATATTGTCAGTATACCATGAATATACTGATATTATATACCGAGGGTATAAACTCATGATTCTAACCCATTTCGTGCAGTGATGTGACGAAAGAGCGCGTTGCACCTTCATCAAACAATATAGTGGGCGAGTAGGTGTTCGATCCTGCGGAAACATCCGCTACAGCAGTTTTCAACAAAACTGCTTCTGAACTGGCAAGACGTTAAGTCGAAACGGATTTAGCGTGTACTTGCATTGGTTCGGAGGAGTCTTGGCTACGTCACTATTACATAATGCCACGTGATGACGTCTCTTGCAACGACGACACTTGTGTTTTGACTTGCACTCTTTGATCCAGTGGGCTCCCAAGCAATTGAAACATAACCAATCACATTTCACGATGGTCTTACATTCTCCATGATCCGTCACAACCATACAGTCCGCCGAATGGTGGTTGTCCTTTTTGCAAAAGACACAAATTTTCGTACGCGTTACCTTATCGTCCTTGGATGGCTTCGTTTCAGTTAATAAAGCAAGTGCACTCGACGTAGGGTGGCACGTGTTGGCGAGTCGTTCACCTGCTTCTCCAGCCTGAACCTCTTTAAGAATGGCTTTACGTAATTCACATAGAGTCCATTCCTTGTCCCCATGGTCACGTGACAACTACTTCCTCGTCTGCGTTGGCAGCTTTTCCATGAGGATTGGCACCAATAAGTCCCCGTAAGAGTCCTCCTTTCGTCATAGCGCTTCTAAAGCCCTGACGTAAACCTCAACTTCATTATGGAAACGACGTAAACTAGAAGGATTCGACGATGGTTTCGACAATTCCACTAGCGCCTTCATGTATGCAGCACGTACCCGATGATCCGGACCATAGCGATTCTGGAGTAACTTTATGGCATGTTCATAGTTGGCACTTGTGAAAGCTACCCCTCGATTGTAAGGGCGGCTATGGTAAGCGGTTTGTCCACTTTATACAAAATCTATGATTTTGAATCAAAAACCTATATTTTGTCGACAAAATCATAGTTTTTGACTCAAAAACATAGATTTTGTTCTCCGAACTCCCATTTCTTCTCCAGAATCATATATTTTATCAAAATATAAGTTATAACCCCCATTTTATAACACAATCTATGATTTTGTATCGCATCTACCATTTTAGCTTCAAAATCCTAGTTTGTGACAAAATGATGGTTGTAGCCCCCATTTTAGCTCAAAAACCTAGATTGTATCTCAAAATCCTAGTTTTTGGCTTCAAAATCTATGATTTTGAAGCAGTTTGTCCACTTGATTCAAAATCCTATATTTTGAACCGGTAACTATGGTTTTGACTCGTAACTATGGTTTTATAAAATGTACGTAAAATGTATGTAAAAAGTACATACCTGGAATCGAGGTTCTGCATAGCAACAGTAACTATGATTTTAGCTACGCCCTAAAGGCATCAAAAAGTATCAAAATACCAGTTACAACCGCTACTTTGACAAAATCTATCATTTTAAGGCTAAAATAGTAGTTACCGACAAAATCTAGGTTTTTGAGCTAAAATGGGGGTTGTAACCATCATTTTGTCAAACACTAGGATTTTGAAGCTAAAATGGTAGATGCGATACAAAATCATAGATTTTTTTATAAAATGGGGGTTATAACTTATATTTTGATAAAATGATTTTGAAGACAAAATGGTAGTTCGGAGAACAAAATCTATGTTTTTGAGTCAAAAACTATGATTTTGTCGACAAAATATAGGTTTTTAATTCAAAATCATAGATTTTGTATAAAGTGGACAAACCGCTTGCCATAGGCGGCGTCTCCAGACAACTGTCCAAGTAGGTACTGGAATTTCTTGACTGGCCCTAAGGTAGCATCTTCATGAATGGTAACCCGGAAACTGTCGTAAAAACCCTGCCACTTTAAAACATCTCCGTCAAACGTAGGAAGTGTGATTTTCGGCAATTTCACAGTCTTCGGTTTGTGGGGTTTGACATCGGAACCTTCGGGTAGTGGTCGAGTTTTAGTCCCTTTTCTGTTGTGAGCCTCGAAATCGTCTTTTGTACCTTATTGAGGGAGGACTTGATCTTTGAGTGGTAGATGTCGGATTCCTCGATAACTGCTTCGATGTCCTCTTCTTCGGCTGCGTCTAGAAGCTGGTTGTCTAACTTAGTGATGGTTTCTAGCCTGGTGACGATTTCCTCAACTATGGACTCTAGTGCGTCAATGTCGTCTTGAGTTACCGTTTCGGCGGCCTCGACAACTGTTCAGCTTTTCCGAGAGCTTTGATATTTAGTCCACGGTAGGCTCCTTTAGACTTCTTGAGGCGAGATACTTTGGCTGGGTCAGTCATCTTGAAACTTGGGTGTCGAAGTCACTATTCTATGATCACCATATCCTGGTCACGGCACCAACAAATGTACAGGAAGTATATATATATGTATATCTATTGTAAGGTGCCCTTGAGCACTCTGGTGATAATGGCACTTTAATATACGGCAATTATAATAATAATAATATAATACCGGAATGTACTGGATAGTACAGGTTCAGACAGGGAGCACGTACTTTCGAATTTCCCTTCGGTTTTCCCCTTCTTGGATACAGAAGGTTTCGGCTGTGTCCCAGAATCCTGATCTTTTTTCTTACGACAAACTCGTGCAAGATGGTCTTGCCTCTTACAGTAGGAACACGTGGACTTCGCAGCTCCACACGTGTCCGCTTTGTGATCGGTGAGTCCATAACGGTAACACGAAATTTCGTTCTCCGGAGTCGTCGAATTTTTGGCAGAGGGTTTCAATTGCGGTTTTGGATTTGTTATTGGTTTGACTAGGTTCACAGGGGTCCCAGTAGCGTTTGCATTCGATGCATTTCCAATCGTTTTCGCATTTGCTTGAGCAGCTTCATGAAGTCGAGCTATGTTCTACGCCAGATTCAAGGTTAAATCACGCTCAGTCTGATCAAATTCAACAATTTCTACCGAAGCTTCTGCGATCGACATTCTCGGAGCTTCGTAACGTATTGGTCGACGGTTTCATCGGGACCTTGGGCTCGCAGTCGGAGTTTGTAGCGTTCCGCCACAACATTCTTCCTTGGATGGAAGTAATTTCTCAGCACAGTCACGATGTTCAGTCACGATGTTGGCGTAGGTGGCTTTGTCAACTGGCAGTGACGCAAAAATTTTCTGAACGTCTGGCCCGAGGCAATGTAGGAAAGTTGCCCTTCTGACTGCATCTGGCCTTAAATTTACACCACTAGCAAGTTCATAGAATGTGTAGGCTGCCAAGTCAATAGCATTAACATTAAATGTGGGTGGAGGGGTCAGGGTTGCTGTGAGTTCTGCCATGTTGCTGCAGGCCTATCTACCCTTTACCACTACGTGTGCATCAATGTACATCAATCACACGTGGCCGATTTTCGAGTCCGAGGCCATTTCAAAGTTCGTTTTTTTCTGCTTATTACCTCTTTGTGTACAGATTCACTACTCGCCTCGTCGTCATTATAGTAAAATGAATACTTGGATGAATCCATCCTACACGTTGAGCTCCAGGGTAATGTAGGAATAACGATTCTGTAGTCACAACAAAACCTGAATGACTTTATTATGGTTTCCGATCTCAAGATCGGAAACCATATTGTGTTTGGTCATGGTGTCTGTCTGTCTGTCTGTCTGTCTGTCTGTCCGTCCGTCCGTCCGTCTGTCTGTCTGTTCAGTCTGTCACACCTGCAACTTTGTCCCTGCAAGAGCCACAGACCTGGAAATGTAACCTACCCCCAGGTAACATGACCTGAGCTACAAGATGGAATGAAAGGTCTGGTATACTCTATCTCTACTTCCTGATCTGTGATGCCGACATATTCCTTTGGAAAGTGTTCACCCTAAAGAGTCGGAGCTGAGATGGTGTCGACGATGGTCGGTTATTCTTCGTACCAGTGTAACATCAGCAGTTACTTCACATCTGCCAGTGTTCCCCTGAAGTAAAGTGACCAAAGAAGCCCGCACATGACAACAGGGGACACACAACCGACGTGTAAATCTCTTTTCACGCGATAGAATAACCAGAAGGGACACACTCCGCGTGAGCTACCGCAAAATCCTATCGGCAGTCAGGCGTACTTCACTGCGGACGGGAATATAGACCATGCAGGTGTACTGTGTGTATTTATAGATCGTTGCTCACAGTAGCTCACGTGGAGTGTGTCCCTTATGCTGACAGACGTTACACCGGTCAGTGCCCAGCTATGAGGCACATCATTTTTATTTGGCAAACACTTAATAAAGACTCAAGAATCCTCCTTTGTCACTGCCATGTCGAACCTAAGCCCATTTTACATCACGGAATTGCCAGCAATCTGGTACTGAAAATTCCTGAACAGTTCGGTAGTTCGACACCAAGCGGCGAAAAATGTGACTTCCAATTGCTTTGACGAAATGACGCGTGGAGATGTTTACATTTGCGTTTAAAAACAGACAGCCAATAACGAGCCAGAAATAACAGGCCGCATGGTGTCACTACCGTCGATTTGTTCGTCGCATTTGTATTGGGGGTTTTGGTCGGTAGAATAAAAGTGGTTACAAAGTCACTTTTCAAAGGTCGAGCGAAGAAATCATGGCTGGAAACTTTTCGCTGATACCTTATTTGTCTGAAAAGTGCCATCACTTAGTTATAACTGGTGTAGTTTGGGGCAAATGTGATGAACTTCGACCGGGTTTGTTTTCTGTTAAGAACATTCTTAACAAGTAGAGTGTAGTATGTACAACAGACAATGGAACTGGTGTAAAAATGGCTTTAGATTTTTGTTTCATTTCCGAACAACCGTTTTCGAAAGGAACGATTTGTAGCGAGATATATGACGAAGTTGAACGAGGAATCAATGACGACGAGACAGAGTCCAGATTTCCTGGTAAAGTTACTCAGATCCTTTGACTGATAGCCGATCATTGCCATCACACGGTCTAGGCAGGAAGGCGTCTCGCAGACGATAAACAACGTGATGATACAAGCCGCCATGATGGACAACTGACGCTGTGCCACGTGTGTTTTGTCGCTTGAGATGGCCAACGCTGCATTCTTCCTCGCTCCTGCTATAAGAGACGTCACGACGCCGATGTTTAGAATAATAAGTAAAACCAGAGGAAGGACGAATAAGACAAAAACATATATGTAGCGGTCTACTACGAATCCCCACTTGTGACCTGTGAGCCATGGCAAGCCTTCAGGGTAGCATGGATTCCCTGGTACAGCTCTGTCAGTCAAGATACCCCAAGCATACCGCCAGACATTACACGCGACAGCTAAAAGGACAAGAAAACTAATGGCTTTCTTGGCGTTACTTTTGGTAGCGTACGACTTGGCTTTGAGAGGGTAGGTCAGTTGAATAAACCTGAAAAAAAACGCATGTGTCTTCAGGGACACGAAATACCTCTTGTCTCATTATCTTTCTAAAACCCAGCCCCTGAGAATGTACCAAAGTGTCAGGGACAGGGACACAGTTACGTTGCCCTCGTCGACAGGAAGAAGGACGTTAATGTGGTTCCACTGATATACTCCAGATGGCGCTTGTTGTGGTGGGTGTCGTAGATCAGGTACACGTAGGCTACTGAACCACCAGGCAGAATTTCGAACGAATCTGCCCGATAACGTAATTTCTGGTTATTTCAAGATGTTGTACTTACGCGCACTGCGAACGGAAGTAAACAAGGGGTTTCCCCAGGGTGTTCTATTTTAGATGGGTTTTCAATAGCGTTACCTGACCTGCAACTATCACCACAACAAACGCAATCTGGAGAAGGTAGACAGTGGAACCAGGCTAGAAAGAAGTGCCTCCACTCAAAATCGGGGGGGGGGGGGTCAATTAAGGAACCGTCTCTTAGGGACCGTCTCAAAAATACCTTGAAGCCAAAGAAGTGTAATTTTTTTTCACTTCTGTCTTGAACCCCTCGCCCCTCAGAAGTGAAAGTTCGGCATCTAATTGGCTTCACTCATGGGTGGTATCACACAAGTCTTATTAAAATAATGAATGTAGTTTTTTTTTCATTATTGATCTATTTTGAAGAAAGATGTAATTGTATTTTTTTAGAAATTCCATGAAGCCAATTTTTTTTCAAGAAGTGAAATGGTGACCAAGAAGTTAGCCCCCCCCCAACCCCAGTGANCCCCCCCCCCCCCCCCCAGTGGAGAATCGTGATATCAAATCTCGTGTTACTTCAGTTGATCATATCCCCGTAGTTACCTGTGGAGAAACTGCTTTTACTATCGGATCGGACACTACATTTCAACTCAGTTCAATCAGGTGCTCTCGGAATCAACCGGCGACACCCATGTGTAGGTTGAATCATCGCGAGTATTCGAAAAAGCTGTACACTGGAGAGTGGACAACGGACAGTGGACAGTGAATTATCCGCCGCCTGGAGAAAGCGTGCTTTGGTAAATTGGGTCATTTCCGAAATTTGTAGTTATCAGTCAGTAGTTATCAATCATTGGCCCACGTCTGGTGACCTGGTGCAAATGATATTATCCTTTCGTTAAAGGTCTATAATGTCGAAGAATTGTGAAATGGCATACTGGTACACCTCTGCCACTGTCAGAAGCAATCGAAAATGCTATATGTATGAATATCTTACTACAGATATTGCATCATGACCTCGTGTCTGATTGTGTTGGTCCTATAAGACGAATTTGGAGGTCTATGTGTCACAGAAGGAATTGAAGTGGAGCCTCTTAGGGGACACCTCTGTCAGCAGGGCACAGCTATATCAAGAACATCAAAATTCAATTCCAGACAGGCAGTTTCTATTCATTTTGACCTCCGTAATAGCACACCTATCAATGCAGGACACCATCTGTCAGTCCTGTGCATCTATGTACTGTCGTGATTGTTATTACATGTATCATTCATTTGACAGTTCATCTGCTAAAATTACCATTAGGTTTCATTTTCTGTATTCACTGCAGTTTTGACACAGCTCACTCATTCAGCCGGTTGTTTTAGTGCGAAGTTTAATTTATTTGTAGTCACTCAGGACTTTTTTCTCACAAGCAACTGTACTGTAATCTAAAATTTCTTCAAAACTCCGGAGATACCTTTCATGTGTAACCTCAAGGCCCACTAAATAGTTGGGCAAACTAGTGTAATTGCCAACCTGACCCCATTCACCTATTCACAGAGCCTCTGCTGGGAATTCGGGACTGGTGGCTCTACCGTGAATGCGCGTTCTTCAGGCGGAGGAGAATTTACTGTCCACTGTCCATCGACCATTGTACACTGTCCATTGTCCACTGTACCGGTACGTACCCTGTCCACTGTCCAGCTTTTTCGAATACCATTGCGTGGCATGGGGACATTTCATTCTATACTCCACAAATTGGGGGATATCCAGAAATACAGCACAACGACGACACACAAATAAGCAGAGGTCCTCTTCCAGCGTTTTTTGCAAATTTTCGACCCCAAACCGGGGTCTTCTTCAGGCAGGCACTTTCTTGCAAAATACTACAGAAAAGACACAAATTTGGGGACATGCATTAAATCTCGGCACACTAGGCTTCGATATCTCTCCACGAACAGCTGCATCGGGAACCAATACCAGTACGAGCAAATCCAAAATGTGATATTCATGTCTATATATTACACTATATACAAGGTACAAACGTTTTCGGCAGCATCCTGCTAGCCCTCATCAGGTAAAGTGAGAAAATATTACAGATTGAAGGAAAACTTTGACATTAACATAACTGCAATTATACAATTAGTAACTGTGTTGAGAGTGATTAAGAAAATCCCCACGAAGAAGAAAGACCCTTGTTGAGCCAGCTGTTTGTTAAGGGCTGGCTTTTGTTCTTTGATCAGTAACGCCTCCTTAATTCTCAACAGACACCCTAGTAGCAAGTGACGTTCAGAGAAAAATATCTGCCAACCCGGAATGATCGAAAGGTTATCTTTACATTCACGCCCACAGACCTGAAAATTGACAGCAAGCGTTTCATGAAATTTAAAGAAGGGTGACCTGTATAGGGTATAGTAATAATAGGGGTATATTCAAGATCTACTGGGAGAGGTTTTTCACAGGGTTGTGATTGTTTTGTTTTGCCCAGGAAAGAATGTACACACTTGTCTGAACACTTTCCGGATAGATCTGCCATCATGGACCATCTGAAGGATTGTCACACGTGCAAAGTTAATGCAAATATTGACAACTTCTCTGTGTTGACTAGCGCCCAGTCGGATTATGTGTTGAGAATTAAGGAGGCGTTACTGATCAAAGAACAAAAGCCAGCCCTTAACAAACAGCTGGCTCAACAAGGGTCTTTCTTCTAACTTGGGGATTTTCTCAATCACTCTCAACACAGTTACTAATTGTATAATTGCAGTTATGTTAATGTCCTAGTTTTCCTTTAATCTGTAATATTTTCTCACTTTACCTGATGAGGGCTAGCAGGATGATACCGAAAACGTTTGTACCTTGTATATAGTGTAATATCTAGACATGAATATCACATTTTGGATTTGCTCGTTTCTTTGGTTCTATAAATGTACCTCGCTACCAAAACTTCAATACCAGTACGTCTGATGTCCTGTCCAACCCACACATGACCAGTGGTAGCTACCAGGCGGGACTGATAATATATCATAGCTGTAGCTGGCTGTCACAAGTCTAGGCGGTGATCCAAAATATGGCCGCCATCCTTTTCATCACTTGAGAAATTCGATGCGCTCTCCCCTCCATCAGGTAAGGTACCACCAACTTCACCTCCACTTGAATTCGCGCAGTGTGTAAATGGTGTACATCGATAGTACCGGTAAGTAAAAAGCTATGAACGAGGCCACCATGGGATGCACTACGACGGCGCCATGAAACCAGGTTACTGAAGCATTGCGTGCCGCTTTAAGTCCACCATTCTGCACGTCTGCTCGGCTTTGTATTACAATTGGTCGGTATAGAAATAACTTGACCGTCAGGACTAAAGTCCACCGTAGACGACACATTTTTTTCTACGAATATTTTGTTGGAATTTATTTTACCATGTGTGTCGGGAAACATCGCCCTATTTTTGTCGTATAGGACAAAATCCACAAATAGCTTCTGTCCTATTTTTCTTGTACAATTATATGCTATAGGAAATAGTTCGTATCATGCGCCCTGGTAGCATAATATAATTGTATAACTGTGCCCCTTCTTTGTCCGCATCTAATAGGTCAATCCTTCAAAAACATGGCCCTGTCATACACGAACAAATTTATGCTGCTACGTAATATATCCCAGAAAATAAATGTGATCGTCTCCGGCGGGATGCGAACTATTTCCCTCCAATAAAATTGAATGAAAAATCGTACGAAATATTTCGTAGGAAAAAATGTATCGTGTACAGTGGACTTCAGAGGTGACTCGACAGCCACCAAATATCCTGGAGCTATTACTCACCTATCCAAAGCTATGAGCACTGTGACATGGTTACGTACTTCGAAGCAGATGTAATACGGTACATGAAACGGGTAATAGAACCTGTGCGATAAGATTTGCATGTCGCCTTTTAGGAAAAATATGTGATCACCGTCGATGAGTCTCGCGATGACATGACGGAGTGGAAACAAGACGAAGGATGCAGACAGAACGTTTAAATCGCATATGGCCAAACATGAGAGGAGGTACATCCCTAAAGTCTTCGATCGGTTGATTTTGCTGAAGGTGTACACGTTCAAAGTATTTAAAATAATTCCCACGATCGATAGGATTCCAATCCCGAACAAGTAGATATTGTGGACGAAGACGTGTGAGGGAGTTGGTTTGCATACCTCGTACCAGGGTGGTTGCCGCGTAGTAAGGAGGTCCGTGTGAGCCATTGAATAAAAGCTATATTCTCTTTTCCTCGATAACTAAAACTGAAACACGGTGGGAGTGGAGGAAAACCGTCTACGAAACTGCTGGTCCAATTAGCGGCCGTCGATGAAGTCGGCTCAAGTAGAGCATAGCGGGCCAAGGCATGGGAAGCGCACTGAGTGTGTACACGGAATCAGCGGAAAATGCGCGGAGACGTGTCGCTTACCACCGGTTGTGAGTGCGAGCTTGTTAATGTTCTATCCATGGCTAAGTTGCGATGCAAGTAACTAGAGAGAGGTGACTTTGAAATCCGAGTTCCAGAGGCATAGTGAGAAGGAGTTACAAGAAACCTTCTATAACAATACAAGTATTGTATTGCTGTGTGCAACTTTCAAGGGCAAGGCCTGTATATGGTTACATTCAACTGCATTAACTTTATGAACTTTATTGACAAAGCAAAATTAAGCTACGTTCATAGAACACGGATTTAATTCGTATTCCGGAGTGCGCGTACAGCAGAACGTAGATTAGTATTTAAGTGTAGGTCCACGAATAGACGAGGCAGAAAATGATTGGGGAAGGGGGTCGACGGACTGCAATGAAATTTGGTGCGTAGTTACCCCCTGGTAAGGGACAAAAGCACGCAAAATATTGACCCAATCCATTGGCTGGTTTGGGAGTACATTTATATAGCAAAAGTGTGCTTTTACAGGGGTCAAAGTGGGGATTCATAATGAAGCCTCTGCAGGGTCCAGGGCTCATATTCATAAAACCTTACTAGGCTTAGTTGCCTGCTAAAGTGCCTAGTTTGTACAGGCCAATGTACACAACTAGCAACCAACTAAGCTACATGTAGCAAGGTTTTATGAATATGGGCCCTGGATGACCAAACTGGTTTGAAGTTGTAGGATGAGACCTCATCCTTAAAACACAAAAAGAAAATCTTTGGTCGCTCTTTCGGTTGCAGAGATATGCCTGTGTATATGCATCGAGCTTGTACAGGTCAAGGAATGTGTCAGATCTGTATAAATGATTGTATGAACATTGATATGCCCAATAATATGTCCAAACAAAGGTAATATCATCAGATACTCCCCCCTGACACAGCACATCCACACCACAACACAGCAGAATGACAGTCACACAACCAGTAAACATGCATGAACTGACTGTAGGCCTACCTGTCACCATGGTCACTGTACTGACTGACCCCATCTTGTCTCTGTGTGTCTTTGCATCATACGGTATTCATAATATATTGCACCATGTTGCATTGAACAACCCGCTCCACTGGTTGACCATCATGACCATGAGTTCCCAAAGTGGATGGATGTACACTGTAGTTCATTAAATAGTCACTAGATGGCTCCATTTGAAACATACAAAAAGTACAATAACTAACTTACTACATGTATTTGACGGATCATCACCAAATTTGTATCATGAGTACATCTAATGAAGACACATGATATATTATATGGGTTTTCAAGTTGAACAGCGTTTATCGGTCACACAGGTCAAAGTACCATTTTCCAAAATGGCTGCCTGGCAGCGGTCTGTCAAGTCCGATCACGCTGAAATTTGCTGTACACATGGAGGCAACAATGATACATACCGGTACTTGTTCAAGTTCAGAACATTCTAGCTACAGTAGTTAACGAGCTAATGGGGCAATGCCCAATTCCCAAGATAGCAACCTGGTGGCCATATTTGAAATCCGATCGGACCGAAATCCGCCACAGACATTGAGGGTACTGAGATACATCATCACACCTAATGTGAACAATCCAGGACAATAATGACCACGAAATGTGCCGCCCGACGATGAAATTTCGAACCTTGACCTATATTACCAATAAACGAGGACCCACATTCAAAAAACCCTGCTAGGCTTAGTTGCCTGCTAAAGTGCCTAGTCTGCACAGGCCAATGTACACAACTAGCAGCCAACTAAGCTAGCAAGGTTTTATGAATATGGGCCCAGTAGACTAGTCTTGAACGTTAGTTGGGCCAAAAGGATGAATGTCGTCCTGGGTACCCCTGAAGGGTACTCAGAAGGGTACCCATGGTACCCCTGAAGGGTACCCAGGTCCAACCAGGGTATCCCTAAATGGCACCCAGGTACGTACTGGGTACCCTTTAGGAACCTAAAGGATTCCCAGTTTGAAATTCCCGCCTGGTGAGATACTAGGTTGATACTAGGTACTTTTACCATATTCGACCTGCACTCCAGGTATCTCACCAGGCGGGAATTTCAAACTGGGTATCTTTTAGGTTCCTAAAGGGTACCCAGTACGTACCTGGGTGCCATTTAGGGATACCCAGGTTGGACCTGGATACCCTTTAGGGGTACCCAGGACGACATTCACCCTTTTGGCCCAACTAACGTTCAAGACTACTGGTTTATTGGTAATAAACAAGTTTCTTTAACATCTTTTTCATTTAACACAGACATGTTTACCCATGACTGGCATAGCGAAGTGACTGGCAACTGCGAGAAATTACCCTCTACCTTGAAAAACACTGCCAAAAAGACAAAAGGTGTACATGAAAGTCTATCAGCATTATTGCCTGTGGACAAACACAAGTTGACAAATTTTCATTCGATCCGCGCATATCGGGCCTTCTTTACAAACTCAGCCTCTTTTTGCAAACACAACATGCATAAAATGACATCAGGACAGTGTTGCAGCTCCGTCTTTTCATCAGAACGTTTATTTTTCAACACATTGGCGAACTTTCAAAGACGAGGTGGAGTTTGTTAGATACCCGGATGTGTACAAGGAATGCAAACTTGGATTTTGTCTACACACTGGTGACAAACTGTTCAGCTTGTTCTTCAGGAGCAGCGAGAACTGAGGGTTGATTATCACTATCTTCAGCTTGTTTGCAGAGAACTGCAGGCTGAGTGTCGTCGTCGGCAGCTTCCTGTGTCCCCTTCGCACCATCCTGCAGATCATTTTGTCCCCTTCGCACCATCCTGCAGATCGATTTGGCTGGTCACCCACATGAGCTGACTGGTCACCCTCATGATATGATGCCAAAGGAAGCCTCAGTTCATTCTCAGCGGCGACATTTTCCTTGTCGAGGCAAAAACAGCACACAAGAAACACATTCGGTGAAATCAAACTGTCGTCAACTGCTCCAAGGGTATTCCCAAACTTCCTTTCAATATCAGGCACCAGTGATCGGCTGTTTAGTTTGTACTTTGGTGAGTACATTACATTAGAGATGCTCCATGTCAGGACCCTTGGTTCGGCAGCGCTCCTTCCATTCCTGCAACATCTCCCACATCCTGTCACTGGGCTGAATATTCTTCTCTGCAATATATAAATTCCTGTTTTAGTACTCAAAAATTAGAGCACAATTGGCAACACACAAAATGATATAATAAAAGGAGTCATCTTCCAGAAAAGTTCGCAAATTTTCGATCCCAACCAGGGTCTTCTTCAGGCTGGCACTTTGGCACTTAAGTGCCAGCCTGAAGAAAACCCCGGTTGTACTGGTACTGGTTGTTAGTACTGGTAGGATACAAAGTCATTATCACACTGAGTCATTGACACTGTGGCAAAATACCTTCTACACCAATACTCACCTCCATCATCATTTCAAATTCCGCATACTTCTGTTTGAGCAGAATAGTGCCCAGACGTTTGCATTTTGCAAACTCTTTTTCCACAAGATAATCTTCTGTGATGTTGTAGACTGCAGCAGAAAAAAATGATGAATATGCTTTTTTCATTAGAGTGCTCTGCCTCTGCTCATGCCCTTTAGGCCAGCCCCTTTTACGGGAAGGCGTACGATTGGCTACCTGGTATTAGTGGGCAGGCGACACCATTCAGTGCACAGAACGATTAGCTGCCCGATTTACAGGCTTATAACCTCATTCCAAGATATGCGGGCGGGACATAATTGCTTTGTGTTGAGCTCGGTCCGACAGCGACCACCTGCTGGGCTGATTGCAATAGGAGCCGGTGTAACGGTACAGATGTCTCCCTGTAAAAAGTGTCCCCTTCTATTGTTGAATGACGGAATAAGCGCCATGACTATAGAAAATCAATCCCCAGAGATTAGAATGCAATACTAGTAGGATCTTTTGTTCCTGGGACAGTTTTTCGTGGGGACATTCTTTCCCTTTACACCGACAGCGAGTTGACCGACAGGTGGTCACTACATCTATGGCGGACCCAGTCACTATCGATCGTGCAGCAATCACGTAGATGTCTTGTACATTGGCCCGCTAGAACTTTGCTGCCATTTTTGTCGGCAATATGCGCGGCTGACTGCTCCCATTCCGAAGACCGATGCCGCCGGGCGGGAACGATCCCGCCATTGACGGGGCAGTCGTGCGCAAAGCAGCATCACAAAAGTTTCAGACGTTGTGGCCAAACCCTCGGTTGGTAGACCGAGGGTCTGGCCGCGCGAGACTACCGCACAAGGATGAATGATTGAGCGCATATCCTTTTGTCACCNCGGGGCGAGAAAGTAACTTACAAAATGAAATGTCATTCACTGAAAAAGCGCCTTTGGACAAATACAAAGACCAAATTTCAATTTTTGATCAAAGTGTTGGGGCATATGGTTTTGTATGTGCCTCATTCATTCCTGCAGGTGATGCCTTTGCAATGCTTAAGAAAATGACAGAAGAAGTTGAGAGGGGAAAAAATCTGAAAATGGTGCAACGTGCTGGCAAAATCATCAGAAATGATATAGCGAAGTTAAAGTCGGCGCAAAGGCAAACAGACGCCATAGAGGTCTCATCACAAGCTGCCTCAGTAATGCTGCCAGATTCTTTAAAGGATTTCACATCCTCCTTGTTTATGGAAGGAAATAAGCCAATTGGTCAAACTTCAAAAGCAGACAAAAGCTAAGAGGCTATTATCACTTCACAGTTACATTTTACAGCAGTCACGGATCACCACACCTTTAGGTGTTGCGACATCATACCACCTATACAGTCAGACCCGCAGTAAGTCCCTGATTCAAATGAATCATGACCTTGGGTTAGGTATTAGCGACGAGAAGATGCACAGGCAGCTGACTGCCAAAAGTGTGCGAATTCTGCAGCAGATAGAGGAAGAGGGAGTCAATATCCCAGAGAACAGGAATAGAAATTCTCACCTTCCCCACGTCTTTGCCATTGACAAATTGGACTTGAAGAAAAAAAAGCACTGAACGGGTAGCTTTAATGCTACTTCATCAATAATGATTGAATTTGCAGAGAATGAGCCTTACCAACCTTCTGTAACAGTAACAAAGTCAAATAACCACTCAAAAACAATTAAGGCTGTTGATGAAGAGACCAAGTCCGTTTGTCACATCACTAAAAAGGACAGAAGGGACTCAAAATCTCTCAGATGAGTTCTATTCATTCCACGGTTGATCTAAGGACAAAATGTGATAAACTGGGAGAGCAGCTGCTCTTTATCTGGCATCTGGCTAGATTTGCCACTTTGTCTCTAGATTTGCCTGAACCTGATGTGGATGCAAGCCAAATTCCAGGGTTTCTGTCTTTCTGTAGACGACTGTTTCCTGAAAAACATGCATGCAAGGTTGCATATTTGCCCATTGTTCCAACGTCACCAACAAGTCCCTCAGTCCTGAAGGATGCTATGCTAAATTTGGTTGCCATGTCAAGGTCCCTAGGTGAAGAACGGACAATCATTACAGGGGATGAAGCTACCTATGAACTAGCAAGGGCCATTCGAGACAAGGAGAAGGACCAGTTCGAAAATATCATCCTCCATCTTGGTGGCTTTAATCAGGCATACATTTTCTTGCATGCTATTTGCAAGATTATGCGTGGCATTGGCATGGAGGGGCTTGTGTCAGCTCCTGGGCTTTACTCCGAAGGGACAGCTAACAAGATATTCGGGGAGAGGGGCGATTACTACCAAAGCCTTCATTCCATTCAGATTCTTAATGAAGCAATGTGGCGCCTCTATTGGGAAGCTTTTGAAAATTGGCTGCCAGAATCCTCAGCAATGCGGAAATTTGTTGATGATTCAGGTTGTACTTGCCAATGTGCTCCCAGGATCTGAGCAAATTAGTATCATCAGAGATGCTACCGTCTCTGGTGTAAGCAAAGATGATGGAATTTTCATTTTCATTTGATATATTTTTTTATTTATCCAAAATTTAGCTACAATGGTAACCAGGGCCGAAGCCGGGGCATTATTGGCCCTGGTGTAAGTAGTTATATACACGTGTTTCATCAAACAAGACAGCTTCATGAGGTAAGGAAGGAAAATAAAATAAAATAAACACAAAACTGTTCAAGAAGCGGCAGCCAGTGTTCCCAACACATCGCTTATATGATAACTCCAAATTACGATGTAAATAAATCAAAATCAAAAGAGGGACAGGAGGGTAAGTTTATGTGGTGAGAGTCAACCCCACACAGTACAGTGTCAGACTCAGGTAAATAAAGATGCAAGAAATGTGGCGGTCTGAGATACTATTTCTACATTCTGCTGGTGAGTAAAATTGTTATGTCCAAAAAGCAGGGTGTTTACTTTCAGATCGGAATTCAGGGATTGAAAAGTGTTGTTCAAGGGGATGTTTAATTCAAGATTATTAAGTAAAAGGCGACGTGAGTTGGCATGGATAGGGCAGTGTAAGAGCACGTGTTTAGTGGTCTGTGTTCTAAATCCACAGACACAAGTGGGCGTTGGTACAGTGGAGAAATTATGGGCATGCATATGACCCTTAAAAATAAGGTCACACCTGGTTCTATTTAAGTATATTTCTTCCGGCCGGGTTAGGTGAAGTTTAGTAGACGCAAGACTATTTTTACTACCTCTGTAGTAGGAACGAAGGTTAAATTTGAATGAGTTACGCGATACAATGCCCCTAATTGCAAATGGTAATGCTTCCCAAGTGGTAACTGCACGTGGAATAGGTGAATTGCGCATGTCATGAGACAAGTTAACGGGAAGTATAAAATCACGCTGCTGTCTGAGTCTAATATCTCGAACCGGATTGCGAAATGAGTTAATTGATTGCTGAATATATATGGGCAGTGTATTTCTAGTGCTGTCATACATTAATAATGACAGTTTCTCCTTCCTGCGATCAGAAAGACTCATCCAACCTAGGCAGTTCAGAACTTTATTTTTACTTGTACCATGGACACACCCGGCCACAGTTAAGGCCGCCCTGTAGTGCACACGATCAATCTTGTCAAGGTCACGTTGGTTTGCACATACAAAGACTAACGACCCATACTCTAAATGAGGTAAGATGAATGACATAAATATTCTTTCCAAATGTTTAGATGTTAAAAGGATTTCAGCGGATTTAACATTGTATTACATTTCCCAACGATTTTGTCGATGTGGGCTTGAAAATTTAAGTTGCAATCAAGTATGACGCCAAGATGTTTGTGAAACGATTTTCGGGTTATTGCTTCACCATTAAGTAAAACGGTTGGGTGATTTCGAGGCACATTTCGGGCTGACCCGAAGATTACCTCGATACTTTTGCTAGGCTTGAAGGTTAATTTCCATTGACCAGACCATTGAGTCATACGGTTAAGGTCACTCTGGATCAAGTCGGCAGCTGTATTAACATCGCTATTTCGGTGGACAGGGAGAAACAGAGAACTATCATCGGCATATAAAAAGAGTGTACAATTGTGAACCATTATACTTATGTCGTCAATGTATAAGAGGAATAATAGCGGGCCCAAAATGGACCCCTGAGGGACACCACTATTCACATCGCCCCTAGCAGACCAATGGGAAAATGAGTTATCAACTTTTACCCTTAACTTCCTGTTTGTTAGATACGAATCAATAAGTTTCAATAAATCAGGCCCAAAACCAAAAGATTTCAACTTATGTAACAATAAAAAATGGGGAATGGAGTCAAATGCCCCCTCTATGTCTAAGAAAATCCCTCTTGTTTCCATCCCATTATTGGTATTAGATTCTAGCGTGTGAACTATTTGCATAAGCTGTTTCTGATGATGGAATTTGACAGTACCCACACTCGGGAAAATGCCAAATTTTAGTGCACCTTCATTGAAATAACGGACATCCTGATAAGATTCATTTTCTACCAAAGATAGGGGCACTGGGCCGGCCACCTCACTGAGTCTGCAAACATGCTGCCCTTCTTGACAGCAGCAGGCCATTTCAAATATGGCCAGGAATCACTCCCTCTCTACATCAAAGAGATGAAACAACTGGAGGAGAAATCTCCAGCTGTGAACAGCGCCCTCAGTCAGGGTTGTTTTGTGGCACGACAGGTAGCAGGGAGCCACAATGCTGTGTCCCCTGACATGCTTCTCGAGCAGACCTACAATGCCGATGCTAAAGAGGGAAGCGGTTTGGATGGTATCACTGATAACCCTGCAGCCCGCACAAAGTGGGTCCTTACCAAGTCAGTAACTGCAGCAGTGTCAGCTGAATTGAAGAACAAAAAAAAAGAACCCATTTACTGAAATGGGGGATTCTGTTCTCATGAACATTACTGACGGCACGCATGCAGAGAGTCAAGTTCGACATGACCTCACCCACATCAAAGAAGTATGACTCCAAAGGTTAGATGAAACCATTGATAACGTTACTCACAAAACATCCAAGGAGACATTGCATACATTTCACACGCAAAGTTCTCAGAAAAAGAAACAAAAGGCTCCCAGCCCTGCAAACAGCAGTGAGTGCAATTACCCAGCTACTTGCAAGTGGTCAGGAGGTTGATGTGGTTCCCCGTTGACATGATTGGAAATCATGAGTGCGAAAAGCATTCCCCTTCTCTCTTTGCTGAGGATGGATCAATGCGTTCACAGGGGACAAAATCAGCCCGAGGAAATGTCTTGAAAGAGACAACCAATATTCAGATATCTACGGCCGACGATGCTCTGATATCTGTGGGTAGTGTAAACAGTAAGACTGGGGTAATTGTTGACGCCATGTTTGCCATCGGGAGTTGGTCCTTCAAAAAAGATGAGTACTTCGAATCTGTGGCAGACCGATACCTGAGAAATCTGCTGTTTGGCTTATGGGCGGTTATTCCCGCAGATTTAGAGGTAGCATGATTTATACGTTTAAACTTGGTGACAAGGACGTTATGTAGACTTTATTTTCTTTGAAGCACGTTTTTATTTCTGGTATCGATGCTGACTGATCGATTTTGAATCCAGCTGTTTACAGCCATACTGATTGGTCATTGGGGTCACAAGATTGCAAAATGGCGGTGCTCTATCTAACGAACTTCAGTTCAGTCAGACAGAAGCAAAGCTTGGTAAGATCGTACCATGGAGGTCTTTCCCCACAACGCTGATGATCTGATCCTCCATCAGTGACACTAAAGGAGATATACACAGATCAGTTGTGTCGTCTTTATCGAGAAATTTGCCGAAAACCGATGCCGCCGGGCGGGAATGATCTCGCCATTGACGGGGCAGTCGTGCGCAAAGCAGCATCACAAAAGTTTTAGATGTTGTGGCCAGACACTCGGTTGGTAGACCGAGAACCGAGGGTCTGGCTGCGCGAGACTACAACTAACGTTCACGACTACCGGATAGCCCAGTGGTTATCATGTCTGTTTAGCAAGCAGCAGAAAAACACGCTTTTTCGGGGCCATACGGGATTAACCATCCCTGGCTCATCACGTCTATCGCATGGGACAGTAAAGGCCCGTTTCTACATAAGCGGTAGCGTGAGCGCGGATTGCGGGACGTGATACGCTTTCAAATCCTTTCAATGAATTTTCATACAGCCCTATCCACATAAGCGGTGCGATAACAAAGCTGACGCTTTGACCACGCGGCGGGGAACGCCTGCTCCTTGGGGCATTTGAGCATTGTAACACAGCGTGATTTACCAAGCGAGTTCACCGTTGCATTCATGAATCTATTGTTATTACAATGAATTAACTGATGTGATCATCAAGTGGCTTGTCCAACAACTTCCAAACCGTCAACATGGGACGTAGCGAAGCAGACAAGAAGATCGAGAATTTGATTCTGGAGGTGGAGAAGAAGAACCCTGCTCTATACGACACAGGTTCTGAATTTTTTAAAGACACGCTCAAAAAAGATGATATGTGGAAAACAAATCGGCCATGTTGACTGTCTGACCACGTGGTACGTCGGCTTTGCGAACGTGAAATGCACAGTGTTCCGCCTGACGCCTGCGCTCATGTGGAAAAGGCATCACGCGGCGTACTACGCGACGTGTTTGTCGGGCGCATCACGTCGCGCGACCCGCGGCGTGATAACGCTCACGCTACCGCTTATGTGGAAACGGGCCTAAAGGTCTCGGGCCACTTGTGCGTTTTGCGCTGCGTGATGCGTCAAATCTTTTGTTAGAAAGCAGAACGGCGGAAAATAACAAAAGATTTGACGCATCACGCAGCGCAAAACGCACAAGTGGCCCGAGACCTTTAAGGCCAGGGTCCACATGTACGCGGCGTTTTGACGCTTCGCCCGTTGTTTGGACGCAGAGCGGCGGAAAATAACAAAAGATTTAACGCATCATGCAGCGTAAAACGCACATGTGGACACAAGCCCTTAAGGCTTAGCGCACATGTCCGACAAAACTCGATCCGTTAGGGGTGTTTTTAAAGTCGACTGACCCAACGCTGTCGACTCGTCATTCAGCCAGGACAGTCGATTTTAACAGACACCCCTAACGCATTGAGTTTTGTCGGACATGTGCGCTAAGCTGAAGGCTTAGCGCACCTGTCCGACAAAACTCGATCCGTTAGGGGTGTTTTTAAAGTCGACTGACCCAACGCTGTCGACTCGTCATTCAACCAGGACAGTCGATTTTACAGACACTCCTAACGCATTGAGTTTTGTCGGACATGTGCGCTAAGCTTAAAGGTAGATTGATATCTTGCATTTGCACTTTGCGCTTGTCTGTTTCCTTTGTAAAGCAAGGTCCATTGGCACACGGATCCGACATGAATCCAATACGTGTCCGACACGGTCAGAAAAAAATATCCGTACGGAAAACGGATGTCCGTGGACAGTTTCCGCATCGTGCATTCACTGGCGTGCGGTCTTTCTCTTCGAGACATGGCACCAGTACAGTCGCGTCTCGAAGCCACCGTTCAACTGGAGGACCGTTCAACTGGAGGAGGATGCTGTCATCGCACTCTGTGCATACATGTACAACATATTAAAACGAAAAAACAGAAAACGAAGACGGCGAAGCCCAAGAAGATGGATGGTGCATCCGTTAAATCAGCTTCGCACTAGGTACGGCTCGTACCATCATCTAGTCCAGGAGCTGCAATCTTTTGGATTCAAGTTCAAGAGATATTTCCGAACCACTCGAGAACAGTTCGCACAACTGCTGCACCTTGTAGAGGATGATATTACGAAAATACACATTTCTCGACTGGATGTTATCACCGCAAGGGAAATATTGGCCCTTACCCTGAGGTAGGTAATATTTACAGTACGCAACTAAAAATTGAAATCTTTCAGCAATGAAACAATGAAATAAAGAAAAGGATGATCTTCAGCAAATTTCATTTAATGTATTGTTGTTAGTTTTCAATTTTTAGGTGCTGATGATAAAACTTTTAAGGACAATTATCAGTCCTTTAAAGAAAGCGAAACGACAACCTGAGCTGAACACGTATTTATTACTCTTCACTTCTACAGTAAACCTATGCAGACGATGTCAAACGGTTCATTTAAGGGTTGCAAGCATTACTCAGACGCATTGCTGTACCAACAATATCGGACGTCTGCACGAAACTAGAAGGAACTGTACCACACTGAAAATGTTGGTATTCAGTTTGAAGTGGTTTCTGCTTAATTGGCTGCTGAGATTCATTAACCCTCACCGGCAATGGTGTTATCGGTGTTGCTGGCAAATCAGGGTTCTCTGCGTTGAAGAATAGTTGGGAAATCTGTAGCTGAAGAATGGACTGAGTTGTAGCCGGCAGCTTTTTCATTCTCATCGCGTAACTCTCAAACATCAAATCAACTTGACATTTTTCCTTCACCTCATGAGCTAATTGTCGGCGGTGCTGCTTCGTGTCGGTTATAAAATCAGTTAAGGCCATCTCCATTTTTGACGGCTCTTCCTGGTCTAATTTCCTTTTCTTTGAGCTTGCACCAGGATGACTGGACGAGGAGGGTACAGAGAATGAAGAAACACGCATTCTGCGTGAACTCTGCGTTGAAAAACTTGTTTCAGATGAAGCACAATCATCAACTTCCGATGGGATGTCAACGTTGCAACTGCAATATACAGTACATGTATAATTAAGACCGCCCCATCTCAATGGGGCGGTCTTCCTTGTTTTTACTGAATTTCTCTCTCTCTCTCTCTCTGGATCTCTCCATCCAATCTGCGGTTCCCCAACGATAACTAATGAAAAACGCCATATATCGCGGTAAAACTTTCGGGAATTGTAGATGTGCATATTACACAGAACCCTATTGATTCTTGGGGTCATCCGTGTACAAATAGTGCGAAATTTGGGTGAAATTTCTCGTTTTATCTATATTTCATGATTGATTCAAACTGAGTGACTGAAATGCCATCTTCAGGCAATTCATAGTACTATTACTATCACTTCTATGACATGCAGCTTACATTACACATGTGCTTTTAGTTCGTTATGTATGCTGAAGATGGCGTTGTGATCACCCTGGACTTGTTCCTCTCTTGATTGATGATTCAGTGGATGTGGGGAAGAGTCAATCCCTTTCTGGTCCGCCAGATATCTGTTATTTGACCCTGTTGGCAGTACATAGCACATAGTTCAGTTTATCACTGAATAGTAGTGACTTTTACAGCTTCTCCTTCTGAAGTTAGTAGGGAGAAATCAAGTCTCCCTCTTTGGAAAAAGTCTCCCTGCTTTTTAGGAATGGGAGACTGTTATTCTCCCTATTTCAAAAGCCTGGCACCAACCCTGGCCGCTCGATAATAATTCTCGATCAGTCTTAACTCCCAATTTCCAAGGGCGGTCTTTCAAATTGACTGGTAAGTCAATTTCTAGTTATTATTGTTTCTTCAGTAACTTTAATATTTTAATTCTTCATCATTGCAGGTTTCTCGCCACTGGATAATCATACATGTCGTTGGCATTCAACTATCGCATCGGGCATTCAACGGTTTCTTACATTATTCCACAAGTTTGTGAAGTGATATGGAAACGCTTACATCCGATATACACGAAAATGCCTGAGGAGAGCGAAGAGTGGAAACTGATGGCTCCGAATTTTTGGCATAAGTGGCAGTTTCCACATTGTTTGGGCACCCTCGATGGTAACCACGTTGTTATTAAAGAAACCCGCCAACACTGGATCTCAATTTTTCAATTACAAGGGCGCGTTCTCGACGATTCTCATGGCTTTGGTTGATGCCAATTATCGGTTTACGCCATCGAAACCGGAGCCTATGGTAGAAATAGTGATGGGGGTGTCTTTTCAAACAGCATTCTTGGCCAGCGCATTATCACTGAAACACTGAACTTTCCACCAAATGAACCAATGCCACTTGTTGAACACAGAGGGGCCACTGCCGTACGTTTTTGTTGCTGACGAAGCATTCCCTCTCAGACCGAACATCCTTCGTCCTTAGGCCACACTTTTTTAATTTTTTTTTTGGTTTACGGATCCTCCGACGTTGATTTTTGCCAAAATGGGAAAAAAATAAAATGAGATTTTGGACCAATTTTATTTTATTTTAAGTGGCAGTTTCCACATTGTTTGGGCGCCCTCGATGGTAGCCACGTTGTTATTAAAGAAACCCGCCAACACTGGATCTCAATTTTTCAATTACAAGGGCGCGTTCTCGACGATTCTCATGGCTTTGGTTGATGCCAATTATCGGTTTACGCCATCGAAACCGGAGCCTATGGTAGAAATAGTGATGGGGGTGTCTTTTCAAACAGCATTCTTGGACAGCGCATTATCACTGAAACACTGAACTTTCCACCAAATGAACCAATGCCACTTGTTGAACACAGAGGGGCCACTGCCGTACGTTTTTGTTGCTGACGAAGCATTCCCTCTCAGACCGAACATCCTTCGTCCTTAGGCCACACTTTTTAAATTTTTTTTTTTGGTTTACGGATCCTCCGACGTTGATTTTTGCCAAAATGGGAAAAAAATAAAATGAGATTTTGGACCAATTTTATTTTATTTTTTCTCCTCCGACTTCGCTCACAACGTCAAAGACATCATCGGAGAAAACAAAAGAATAAAACTGTATCACCTGTATCATCGACTTGATTCTTTTTTCAATGGAAATCACAAAAAATAGATTTTGAATGCACGTGCACTCTGCTTTACACTGCCATGACATGCAAGAGTACCGGTACACGATCTTTTTTTGCTTCCAGGTAAAGCAACATCTGGGGTCCGATTGGGCCATTTTATTTTTATTTTTTTCTCTCCTCCGAAATTCAGTTCCTTCTGAAAAAATCTGTAAACCAAAGAAATTAAAAAGTGTGGCCTTACCCTGGGAAAAGCTGCTCTCTGAACAAACAGTTGTTCAACTACAGGTTGAGTCGTGCTCGCCTTATTGTGGAGAATGCGTTTGGCATTCTGGCGACAAGTTACATCTTAAAAAGAGATTTGTAACATAAAAAGGCAATGGTTTAGTTGAATAATATCTACCTTTCTTAGTGAACGTTTCCTGTTTAAAACCAAACCATTTATTAACTATTTCTACTACATGTTCTGTTATTCTGTTATAGAGGGTTTTTCTAATTTTAAAATCCATATCAGAAGCAATACGAGATACACCCTTAGCTTCTACAATCGAACTTTCTTCAGGTTCCCTATTCTGAATTAACATATCAAAGTTAAACTCCTTATCTTCGATCAACACAATCATGATGTAATTGTTATTATCACACTCAATCTTTACATGATGTATCTCACTATCTTCTATTGTCTTCTGCCACTCATTACAGAACTCACTTAAACTAAAATGCTTGTTCAGTGGAAAAACATATTCTTTATCATCAATAAAATGTGTACCATAATAATTTTGTCGACTTTTTGTTGACTTGACTTTTGGCTCCTTCTTGCTGTGGCATGTTCGGGAATTTTTTAACTGCCTCTGTACAAACCTCTAAAGCATTTATAACTTCGCCTTTTTGATCATAATTTTCAGTGGCAAGAAATTGAAAAACCTTCACACCTTATGGAAGAAAATCTCCAGTCCACCTAGAATTATAAAATGTTATATCTTTTATAGTAATAGACTTGATGAAATGGTAATTCTCCAAATATATATCAAATGTAGCTTCTTCACATTCTGGCTCATCAATAAAATAGTCGATTGAACTCTGTTCAGCTTTGCTGTCACTTCGTGATTCACCTGCCAGGATTGAACTTTGTTCACGTTTCACGATTTCCATTTAATTCATAATAATTTGGTGGCGCTGAAGGCACAACTGGTGGGGGCCAATAATAATTATAGATATGATTTACCGTCGGTGACACTACGTGGTTTATTGTTTTTTAGTTTTTCTATCTTTTCGTTCTGAGCTAACTTTTTTCCTTCTTCTAAAAAAGTCTTTTTAAGTGCTTCCACATCAACATTTTGGTTTGCAGCAGTTTCTCTTTGCTTTTTTCTTATGCCATTCTTTAAGACAATATATTTCTCCTTTTCACTGGTAATTAGTGAGAAGTCTTCTTGTGTAATATGTGAATCTGATAAAGCCTTACTAATTAAGTTATTAACAGTGTTTAATTTTGAGACTGCTAACATTCCTATCTTTTCATGTTTTTCAATTTTTTCCTGAATATTCTTCTTTTTCCATGTTAACCCTGAAGAAATTAATGCAGACGCAATTGTTACACCTCCTAATGCAAAACCAATTGGGGCTGTAATCATGCCAGCTATTGCACTCACCCCAGCCGAACCAGCAGCAACACTTGTAAAATTTAAAACATGACTAAAAGCCGTCATAACATTAAATGCCTTCATGTACTTAGAATGTATAGTTCTTCTTAATTCTATTTCATCCTCGAAAAACTTTTTTATTTCTGAAATATGATGTAATCTAAACTCTGTCGGACTCATTTCAGGTTTCAAATCGGGATATAATCTTTTAGTTTCACTTTCTTCACCCATTTATTTAGTATGAAATAGTTGAGTCTAATTGTTGAGGTTCAGCTTTGCTGTCACTTCGTGATTTAGGTTTAGGCGGTTCAACTTTAGGCGGTTCAAGTTTAGGTGCTTCAAGTGTAGGTGCTTCAGCTTTGCTGTCACTTCGTGATTCAGCTCTGCCGTTGCTTTGCAATTCAAGTTCAGGGATAACCCAATCACCATCAACTAAAATTCAGGTTCTGGTAAATAGGCTCTGCCGTCGCTTTGCGAATCGGGTGAACTTCGTTCAGCTTTGCTGGCGTTCCACGATTCGGTCTTCAGGCTTTCTGGCGTTTCAGGATTCAGCCCTGCTGTCACGAAGTGATTTGATTCCTCCAGCATTTTGTGCCAATTCTTCGGTCTCTTTGAATAACCCCAATATCTGCTCATTTATGATAATGAAATTCTCACAGCTCCGCCGATTCAGCTCTGCTGTCACTTCGTGATCGTGAAATGACGAAGTCGTGATCTTTGATCAATTACTCAGATCTTATGATTCCAATCTCATACTGAATATCCGCTCCATTAAATTTTATGTCTTTATTTTTTTCATCAGTGATCCAAAGCCTTAATTTGCTAAATCTTTCCTTGCAAGGTCTTGGTCCTGTTAAATTGACGAAGTTGTATTGTAGCATTTCTCCAAAATCACATTCTTTAATTGGTAATCTGGCTAATACATCACTTCTCTTGCCATTATAAAGTATATGTTCTGTGTTAATTATATCACAATGAATAACGAAATAATCAAAAGGTTTGAAATTGATTGGTGTATCACCTATTATTACTCCTTTTGATCTATCTATTGCAGTTGGTCCTGTGTATCTATTATTAAGGCCTAATAATTTTTTAGAATGTTCATCTATAAGAATTTTATAATCATCAGCAGTACGACCTCTAGCTATACTAAATAAAATTTGTATCTTTGCATCATAAGGGCGTAAATCAAACGATATCTTGTTTCTGTCTATGCCTTTGCGTGTAATTGATTTTTGGATTCCTTGTTGAATAAAGGCAATGTATAGAATCCATCTGGCATAATAATATGTTTTCCACGACGATCTTCATAAATAACAAACCTAGTATTATGTCTTGATTCTGAAATATTGTAAAATATCTGCCAAACCAATGTGTTGACACCCCGGGGTTGACACAGTCATCTCGTTCGCCCGGAGTAGAAAAGTTAAATACCATTTATACATATGTGATGGTGATGAGAACTACATGGAAAGAGCTTTATTACTGAATCAACAAACTGAAGCTGTAGTGAATTGAAGGACGGCAAGGTCCAAGGGCACTAGAACAATCATTTGAAAGGCTGGTGTTAACGGCAGGTAATCACTTCGACAAACACAGTAACAGCTTTGACTTTTTATTTTATAAATGTTGACTGAGAGATATCCAAAGAAAGAACAGGCACATATTATAGAATCGACACACAAAATGATACAGAAAGTCAACTTCCAGAAACGCGCGAATCTTCGACCCCAACGGGTCTTTTTCAAGCTGGACACGTCTTTAGCAGAAATTTCTGAAGCGACAAAGAGATTGTTTGGGGTCTCGTTCAATAGAGGTGCAAAATAATAATAACTGGCTTATTAGGCCTAAAGGTGAAAGACATGCTCCCAACCGGACTCGAACCCACGGAGCCTCGCATTAGGCATGAATTGCCTTAACCAGCAGGCCAAATTCCACGTTCAAAAAAGATGGTTCAGTGACCGATGTTAAGATTTCGAAGTTCGATGCATTTTGGGAGGCCACCCGGTACATGTACGTGAGAGGTCATTTCAAACTTTGCAAATTCGTCTCCAATATCCTGTGTTGAAACTTTGCTCCTCAGTACATTGCCAAAATACCAGGACAAAAATTCCCATTCAAAAAGCCTCGAAAGAAAACAATTTACCTCCTGAATGAACAAGCCTCAGGGGGGGGGGGGGAGAGGGGGGCAGAGTCCACGGCTTGTTGTTAAAATCGGAAAAGTTTTATCCACAGATGTTAAGTGATCAGAATGCTGTTGGTAGTATGGCTGCTTCAGATAGTGGTAACTTTACAGGGAGTAGGATCCTCTCTTTGAGTACCCATGTCTGGTACTCAAAAGTTGTTCACAAGACATGATCATTTCACACCTGAGATGCGTTCAGCCCGTTCAATATGCATCAGTCCAAACCGTAAATTTGGTAGGAGTAGGCCTAAGCTTGGTTGAATTACATGTACATGTACTCAACAAGTATAATTCCTCCAAACATAACTGCTCGAGGTCGTCAGTGACTCAGTTCTTTCATGCGACATGTAATTGCAGCAGTTTGGCGGAACAAACTATCAGCTTTGATTGCAGCCCTCTATGTAGTTTGATTAGGTCCCGAACTGTGTAGGCCTACAGAATTAATGAACTCTAATCCACATATCTTATCCTGGCAAATTGTCTCATTTAAAAGTGTTTCTTTGCAACTAGATCCTATATTTCTTTGCCTGCTAAGTAAGTCGGGAGCTCAGATTGTTTTTCCTGTTGGCAATAGGCCTACATACACTTCTTGGAATAAGTTCCAGCTCAGCAAGTTTTCTCTATTCTTGTTGCCTAATCAAGGACAAGTTAATTTGCTAGTTCTGGAACTTTTTCTGAAAGGTGCATAGGGGCCTACCAGTAACTCCGACGAAGTCCCTTTTACCAATATTTATTTCATATCGTCTTAGATGGATGCTTTACCAAGCCAGTGCCCAAATACTATTTCATTACATTAATTATTTCAAGAACTTCCNATTTTGAGTTTGTTCCACTTTAGGTTCCAGCTTTGCTGGCGTTTCACGTTTAGGTTTTCCCCATCCCGAAGGGCCAGCACCGCTCAATTTGCACCAAACTATTACGCCACCAACAATTAAAACTGTTGGTAATAATAAGGCTGATCGGCCCCATGAGAAATTATTTTCCGCAGCTTTTTGGGATTCACCTTCGTCGCTTCGTGAAACGGGGTCATCAGTAATTGTTTCAGTCTTATCATTCCTATCACTTAATTCACCTTCAGTGACCCTTCGGGATGATGAAACGGGAGCAGAGTTCAATAAATCCTGTTTTCTCTTTTTAAATTCTTGTGATCATTTCCCTAATTCTCTACTCCAAGCTAATTGCTTTTCTGATCTAGGTTTTTTGGGGGGTGTAACTGTAACTGTCTGTGTCGTTTCCATTTATATCCGTTGAAAATGACCCAGTTTCTCTAACTCGGACTCTGTCCGGCAAAGCCGCACTCTGTGGCCGATCAGCCGAACAATTTCCAAATGTAATTAAACTTGCAATTGCCATTAAAGATCCCATTTTCACAGTTAACCATCCTGTCCATCTATCCATTTCACTATTTACAATGTAGTCATTTCTTAAGTCTTCATAAAGCTTATCTTCATCACTAATAGGAAGAAGCCAAGTTGCCAGTTTAGAATAAGATTTGAGTATCATCTTACCAAAAGTATCATTAATTCTAGTTGATATTGTGCTTATGTAAAGCCTGTGATACTTTATTAAGTCTTTTTCAAGCATGTTGTCAACATCGTTAAAAGTTAGTTGTTTCCCAATAAACTCTTTTGTCTTACCAGTTGCAACTAAAATCTCTAAATCTGCTTTAGCTTGTTTACCTTGTTCAGACAGTAATCAACTAGGAGCTACACTAGAAGCAACTGGATTTACCATAGGATTTACTAGTTTTACACTAGGGGCAACTGGATTTACACTAGAATTGACTGCTTGTTGGTTTCTAGTTGGAGCTAGTTGGTTTCTAGTTGGGTCTAGTTGACCACTAGTTGGGTCTTGTTGACCACTAGCTACTTGGTTCGTAGTTGGTAAAATACCCATATTTTTCATTATATTATCTACAGCTTGTATTTCAGCGTTATTCATTTAATTAATAAGAAATCGAGAGGAAATTGTAATCTCAACACTAGTTTTGCATTTCTATTGTCTTTTAACTCCTTGATTACTTCATTTCTTATTTCTTTAGGGATAATAGCGTTTTCTTCTAATGCTTGTTTCATTGCATTTACATCTTTGTTAAAGAAAAGCACCAATAATCTGATATTCTCTCTAAAATCCTTCACAATTGAATTATACTTTTGAATCAATACCCAAGTGGTAATTCCATAATGTCTTCCCGAAAATGCTAATTCACACAATTCAGTCGCTTTCCTTTTGACTATCTTGTAAATTAGCGCAATCATCAATTATAAACAAAGTATTAGTACCTTTAAAAATTTGCATGCAACACCAAAGAACAGTGTTAAGTTCCGTTTGTACCAAAAGTGGATTGAATACAATAAAGTTCCTATCTTTAAAAATCCATTGACGGTTATATGTTTTATTATAATCAAATGTTGGACAAAATAAAACAATATTATCAAAATAACCGTGGTATATTGTTTCCAACAAATCAAGCACAAAATGTGTTTTTCCGCAATTGGTTACCTCTGAAATAATAGCATTGTAAGGCTCAAAAATAAATAGTTTGTTGTCACTTCGTGATTCAACTTCGTTGACGCTTTGCAATTTCATTTATTATAAATAACAATGTGGCAAGATGGTAACATAATATTTACTCAAAGAACTTTAACTCCAGAGAAAACTTCTCATAAACCACCAAAAGAAACTAAACCACCAAAAGAAACTAGAGAGCCAAAACTGGCGGAGCCAAAACTTGTTAACAGGCCTGAAATCCTGGAAGGTAAGCGAAGCTTAATAAAAGAAGATATGGATATTTTACAATTTAAAGTTTACGTTACAGAAACAAGATATTTCTGGGTTAATTTACCAGACGTTGTGCCAATTAGTATTAATTTTACAAGGAAAGAAGATGTTATACGTTTTAAAAGGAAACCATTAACGTTCTACCAAAATCAATATAACATGGAAATTTGGTGTGCAACAGCTGGTTGTGGAATTTCACTTAATAATTTGAATAATACAATTCCGTTAATTAATCGTGAAACGTCAGCTTTGCTGAATACAGTTTACAGATTTCATTTGTATTATCAAGTTAATAAAATACTAAAATACTTACAAATACCAAGACCAGGTGAAACAGATTTCAATCCCATAAATAATCACATTAACCAGAGAAATTACGATTTTATAAAGTTTGGAATCAGTACTCATCAAGAATTTTACATTGATGAACCCTGGCCTTATGATTATAATCCTAATCTTAGTTTCTGGAAAGGAATAACTGTTACATCTGGTGGTCATCCTAAAAAAATACCCACATATGTTCACTAAAGATCTGGGATGAAGGTGTAAGACTTATGAGAAAAGAACATGATCCACCAGCTTTCTTTTATAAACATATAGCAGATGAAAGAGGTGAAAAAACATTTGATGTTCTAAAACAAACTGATTATCCAAGATATTTGAAATTCATACCTAAGAATACAGGCCTAATATCAGTCGGAATTCAAAGATTAAATGATTCAATCAGAACATTTGTTTATTGTGTTTTAGGAGCACAAGCTGATGCTAAAACTGCAATAATTGGAAGTTTTGGAATTGATCCTGACACACAAAAACAATTTCTTAAGCTGTTGAATGATTCTATAAATAAACACGCTGACATTCCAACTTCTATTGCAGGATATCAAAAAGCAATAACAGACACACATGTTAGGTTAGATTAGATTATGTAATTGGCCCAGGTTTATACATCATAAGTTCAGATATGGTTTTAAAAGTTGGAAAAATAGAAAATTATAACAATAATATCTTGATAGCTTCTAAAACTATGACAGCTGGAAAGAATGACATTAATAAAGAAAAAAAGAAGACTTTCGCCATTAATGGAAGGATTACCAGTTAAAATGATTAGAACTAAAGTTAATGATGTGGCGGCTTCGCCTTTTCACGATGGCGGTGTAGCCGTAGCGACAAAGTCATCAATGAAGTTGAATCACGAAGTGGCAGCAAAGCTGAATCACGATGAAATAAAACCTATAAAACCAACTACAGAAACCAAAACTACAGAAACCAAAACTCACGAAGATATCCTGGAAGGTGAACATAGTTCAATAAAGTTCGCGTTATATGGTATAACTGGCGGATTGGTTGGTTTAGCTTTACTTTTACGCTAACGCTTTGCGCAAAAGCTGAGTTAGTTTATACTATATAAATGGCTGAAGGAGGAGATCCTGAATTATTTGAATTGGAGGAACGGTTCAAGACTTTATTGGCACAGACCCCACAAAGCGACATAGCCGAAACATCTTTTATAGATGATTCACAATATAGCACAGATGCAAATTTAACTACTGAGGATAATTTACTTTCACCACCTAGAGCAAGAGATCCTGCGTTAGAACAACCGGTGGCTGAATATAAAGCAATTCAAGATAAACTTGCAAAAGCAATCAAAAATACAGAATGGAATTATACAGAAAGAGGTTTACAACTATTATCTGTACGAATACTTGCAGGTGGAGATAAATTGCTTTATGCACCAGAAGATGTGGATATTTACCACAAGTTATCTGAGGATAAAAAAGAAGATCTAGTTAGAAAAAAACTACTTTTATTAATTAGGGATGAATATGGTGTTCCAAACCATTTTGCTTTACGTTTAACCAAAGATGGTGGGCAGTTTTATGCCGAAAATACTATGAAAAGTAAATACGGGACACATTTAGTCAAGGAACTCAAAGATATTCTTGGAACGCCAGATGAACAACTACCAAGTACATCAACAGCTATTCACGAAGTGACGGCAAAGCCGATGGATAATGAACCTTCTAGACTTCAACCATCAAAAGTTTATAACGAGTCATTTGAAAAATTTATGGAGGCATATGGAGGCGTAGATACTAGTGGCAGTGAACACGGCACAGGTGGGGTAGGTGGTACAGGCGGGGCAAGTGTTCCATTTAACTAGAAAATTGAAATACTTCTTATCACAAATAGAGAAGAACTGGTAGCTTCAGGACTTCTTTCAGAACAAGCTTTAAGAGATTGGGATGCAATGGTTAAATCAGTTGATGATTTAACTGATGTTAAAGAAGAAAGAAATAATCTTAGAATAGCCTTAGATAATCAAGAACAAGAACTAAATAAACGAATTCAAGAAGGAGAGGAAAAAATTCAAGAAAGAGATGAACGAATTCAAGAACTGGAAAACAAACTAGAAAATTTACAAGGAGCCTATGCAAGCTCTGTTCAAGAAAGAGAGGAATTAAGAAAGCAGGTAGATGATNATTATTGTTAGTTCTATTGTGTACGGAATGATTGGTGGTGTTCGTTATATGAAACAAAAATCTTCTAAATAAATGGCGACAGGAAAGATACTAAACACAAATAGAAATAGTAGAATTCCGTTAGGTTTAAAAGCTGAAACACAACATCATGTTATAACAAATAACCCATCTTCTGCAAACCCAAAAGAAACATTATACATAAGAATTCCAAGATTAACGGAAAATACTTTCTTTGTTCCGGAATCATTCTATTTATCAGCTGATGTTGAAATTTCAGGTCACGCAAGTAATTACCTTGTTAATAATCTAGGTAGAAATCTGATTTCAAAACTAGTTGTAAAATGGGGAACAGAAGAAATATTTCAACTTGATAATTATAACTTATACAACACTTTTAAAGATTTATGGTTAACTGAAAAAGAAAGATATAATTTAGTATTTCAAGGAATTCAAGCTAAGCAATTAAGACAATTAAGATCAGGAGTTGCAGAAGCACATGTTCAAGGTGAATCAAATACACAGAAACTACCTAAGACTGTATTTGATAAGAAATATATGATTCCTTTAGATTTTAAATTGTTATCAACTCATGCTCCATTGCATTAATTTCCGATAATAGAAGATATTATTTTTGAAATAACTCTAGCACCAAAAGAAGATATAATTGTTACAGGTACAACTGCAAATATGAATTATAAATTAGAAAATATATGTTTAGAATATGATACTGTTACAAATGAAGTGTTAGCCAACCAACCTAGTAATAATTATAATGTTGGGTTTTCAATTATTTATGATTGGGTTGATCACTTAAAAACTGTTAGTGTTTCAGCAACTGATACTTTAATTAATGAAAATATAAACATTCCTAGAATATCAATAAAAGGGTTTTTACTTTTATTTATTTCAGATTATACCGATGGACAAAGAGATTCAGAGAAATTTGAAAACCCTGGTATAACTAAAGTTAAGATTACAATTGAAGGTATTGCAAATAAAGTATATCCGGAAGGAATGAGACTTTTAGATCAATGGTCAGAAATTAAGAAACACTTCATGAGTGAGAATGCCAAAAAGACTGACGATTGTTACATGAATATCGAAAAATATTATGGTGATAAAAAACATTATGCTTTATGGATTGATCTTAGAACTGCAGAGGACAACACTTTACATGGTTCTGGTAGAAAACTTCAAAACACAAAAGACGGAATACAATTGGCTATTACGAAAGAATCAGTCTGATGCACAAGTGAATATAAGTAATCAACAACTTGCAAGTTTACAGCACTAAGCAATTGAGCTTTTTCCTTCTAAATAAATGGAGATGAACAAGAATGATATCATAAATACTTTATACCGAAGTACTCTATTAGCTGGAGTAACAATTGATTATTCTTACGTCCTTAAGAGATTTCTGAGAATAAATATCGGTTCTCCAAGTCAAGCTGGTTTAGACAAACTTTTAAAACTCAGTGGTGTTGTAGCCATAAGTAATATGAGTTTGGATTATTTATATCAACAGGGAATTATTCCACAAACTACAGTTAAATAAATTTTACTTTTTTAAATGCAATGACAAATGATTATTAACCAAAAACAAAAGAAAAAATTAAAACTACTTGAAATTACTGAGTTACTCAAAGGTGAAGCCGCAGCTGAACGGCAAAGCCATAGAACCTGTATAGGTGATAATTTATGCTGCGGAGAAACAAAACCATTAGATGAATTTTCTCATTCTGCTTTAAAATGTATTTGTAAAAAATGTGTTAGAAAAATAGCAGAAAGAAATAGACAAGAAAAAATTGATGATGATGAAGATAGATATATTTATGAGAAAATAAGAAACAGTATTTCAAGAGTAGGAATATGTTCATCTGTTCTAAAATGTGATGAAAAATTATTTTATGATTGGATTAAATGGCAAAGCAAAGATCCGTTTAATGAGCACCTTGATCACGTTATTCCAATTCATTTTTTTAAGCAAGTTTCTAATGCTTCACCTTTCTTAATGATTAGAGATAGTTGGATTAATGTTATGCCTTTAAATGCAAAAGATAATCTTAAAAAGGGAACTAAAGTAGATTTTGATTTATTTCAAAAGCAACTAGATAAAGCAATAGAATTTATCGATAATTTTAAGTTTGAAAATGAAGCCGAAAGAATTGAAATGATTAACTATTTTAAAAAAATAAATGGCTGCTATTGGGATGATGATAGGTGGCGCTTTAGTTAATGCATTTGCTTTTACACGTTCTGGTTATTTGTTTAAAACAATAGATAAAAATGGTTATGAATCTGAAATGAAGAGACATGATCTTGCTCAAGAAAAATTACAGGAAGCAACATCTAAATGGGCAGAACGTAGAAAACAAACTATAGACTTTGTTATTCTTGAATTAAAGAAAGAACAAGGAGCTGAACGTGATTTTAGAGAAGGTGATGCTGCTTTAGATTTATACAATTATTATCATCCAACTCATAAAGTACAATTATCAAGAAAACCTAGATTTAGTGATTATTATCAACCAAGTACGAAGATGAGAAATTATGAATATTTATGGATAATTATTGGTCTAACTGCTTTTGGTTTAATTATTTGGAAGTTTAGTTAAGCGCTGCGCGATTCAGCTAAGCAAAAAGCTCATTCACAGAGCGAATCACTGAGTTGAATTCATCTTCGGTGACACTCTGCGATTGTGAAACACCACTTCGTGGTTCGGTCTGGGATCGTGAAACGCCACTCTGTGGTTCGGCTATGCCGCCACTTCGTGATTCACGGTGCCGTAACGCTAGAATATCATACATACTGTAAAGAAAGCTAAAGTTAGTAAATATTTTACGTTTTTCTTCTTGATCATTAAAATAATATTGATTAATAAAATTATAAGCTTTAACTAATTGATTGTAAAATAAATCAAAGTCTATTTTATCACCTTTTTCCCTATTTTCTTTTCAACTTATTGGCCTGATGTTAATCCAATTCCAGCATATATGTGGTTCATCCTTAAAATGAGCAACTGGTAAAACATGATCTAGTTCTTCATCGATTATCGGATTAGTACTGATATATCTTTGGCGCTGTAACCAATTATTATAAATATCATTTGTACAACCAAGATAATCTTTAATGGTTGCTAAACTATTTCCTCTACTTAAACTATTTCTCATTAACTGTATATCATAACATTGCGGATCTTCATACTTTTTATTCATGTATGGCCGCATATAATTTTTATGACATTCTTTGCAATAACTTTGTAAACCATCCTTTAATTTTGTACGTTTATTAAAATCAGATGATGGTTTACATAATTTACATTTTGAACATTGTTTACCTGAAAGGTAAGCAGAGTTTAAATAAGTTAACCCCCGCGACTGCGCCGTTTCAGCTGTGCTGTCACTCCGTGGTTCACTTACCAACTTACCATTCCAATTTTCCCAATTTTCTATTGGTTCTGGTAAATCGAACTTTGTTCGCGGCTTTGCCGTTTCACGATTGGCTCTGCCATCGCAAAGCGATTCAACTTCGCCTTCGGTGACACTTCGACTGCGTCGTGAAACGACTGCCTCGTCATAAAGCGATTCAACTTCACCCTCGTTAACTACAGTATCCATCCGTATACGGTGAACTTCGTTCATTTATATAGTAATAAATTCATTGAACTTTACAGCAGAGCCCCGTCCTGATCCTGAAAGGCGAGCAAAGCTCGACTAAACTGTTTCAAAATCACTATAATCGATAAAAGCTTCATAATAAGCTCCAAATGGAACTGTAGTTTTACCATTACTTAAAATATATCTTTTATCATCAAATAGATTTAAACTTCTCTTACTTATTTCTTCCACATACATATTGTGTTTTTCTGATCTCAAAGTTCTCATGTCATGACTGAATTTTTTACTATCATGTAGTGAATCAAAATAATCCTCAAATGTTATATGTTTTTTTAACCACATGCTTACTTATTCCTTTTAAACATGTAGATTTCACCTTCGGTGACGCTACGGGATCGGTATGCATACATTTTACTTCTTAATGCTATAAATTATGTCATTTCTTCACCCGCTAATTCATCCTTAAAATAACCAGGGACTTTCTTTTTACTTGTATCATACAATGGATGCTCTCTTGGATAATTGCTGAAATCAAAGTGCTCCTTTAAATTCATTAAATCTTTTGTGAGGTCATCTGTTTTCAGTTTTAGAACGAATGAGTCAGTATCCTGATAGAGTAATTCTAGGTTTTTCTCTCCAAAATACGGTTGTAAAGTTTCATAATAGAATTTGTACATTAACAGCTTTGAAAGCTCTAAAACTGTTGCCCCTATGTAAATTGGTTTATCAAATCTTATTTATGTTTTTCGCATTAAGATAGCACATAAATCTTCATCAATTATAATTTTGGAATCAAATTTAGGTTTACTTTGAAGTTTTAAAGCTCTATCATTATCATTAACTAATTCTACATCTTTTCTATTTCGCAGGTTTTCCCATAAAATGCATTGTTCATTAATTTGAAGTAGTCCTTTTCAAAATCTGTTGTTGCTTGCATTCTTTGTTTAGTATTATAATCAATGTATGATGAAAGCCATTGTCTTTGATCAAAACCTATGATATAATGAACTTTTTCAGGACCATACCTTGTTGTAAATAGAATTGTAGATTTCTGTAGTGTACTATATAATTTAATTTATCTTTTTGGGTTAGAATTAGTTTATTTACTTTTGGTCTTTTTTCGGTACCTAATACTTCTTTTAGATAATCACTTAATTCATCATCTGGAATAAATAAAGATTCCGGGCAAAATGGGAAATTTACGGATTTAAACTTTATACTTTCGGGGTATTCTAAATCTACTTCAAAATAGAAACCTACAGAAGAATCTTCGGGAATGCTTAATATATGTCCTTTTGTTACTTAAAAAAATTAGGAAAATATTTTACAAAATTCTTTTTAGGTAAAAATTGCATCATGGCCCATCCATATAAATTATTTGCATCGACGTATAAGAGTTTATGGTCTTTGTTCAACTTCGACTGCGTCTTTGACCCTTCGGGATTCAACTTTGTTGACCCTTCGGGATCAGCTTTAACATATCTTGTTCCCATTATTCCTGAAATTCCGCCTCTTATTGCTTTTTCAAATAATAATAGTACATCAATATCTGTTAACAAATCTAAGTTTATATTCGCGTATTTTAAACTGGCTTGCCAAGTTAAACCAGGACATGAACAACAATGACAAGGATCAATTTCAAAGTACTTTAGATTAACAGCTCTAAATCTCTCAAATAAATCTGCTAATAATAATACATCTGATTTTAAGTATAAATCTATAAATTCTCCGTGATTAGCGCATTTAAAGTGATCCCATGTTTCTTTAGCACTTTGATAAGCCGAAATTGGTTGCATCTCATATTAAGATCATCATAAAACATTTCAGGAGTTAAGCCTGTTTCATTATAACTTTCAAAAGATGTATAAAATGAATATGGAACAGATCCTTTTTTCCTTAACTTAAAATCATCTTCATTTGGGTAATAATATCTTGTTATATTAAAATCATCATCAACCATTGATTTTGTGCAATTATCTAAACTACCTTGCAAAAATCTATACGAGTCTAAAAATCTCAAACAACCAAATTGAAAAGAAATATAACATTCAGTCGTTTTAGCTAATACTTTTATCTCTTTACCGGTTTTCTTGGTAAGTTCTTTAACGAATAAATGTGCATCGTAATTGCTTAGATTATGAAAGAAAACTGGAACAAAGTTTATATTTCTAGCTCTTAAGCTGCATTGATTATGTGCTGCTCCTCTGTATTTTCCATTATAATGATCATGGTCTCTAACTCTGTCGGCTTTGCCGTCACTTCGTGAGTCGTTGTAAAGATCTTCCTTACAATAGTAACATTCACCTGCATTTCTAAATTCTTGCTCCTCTTCTGGAGTTAACGTCATTTCAATTTTTGTTTTTAGAAGTTGACTAAAAATATTTTCCACATTTATTAACCAATTGCAAAATACTTCAACAACACCTGGCCCTCTATGACATGAATAATTGCTTAGCCATAAATTTGGGTAATCAGAATGTACACAACAACCAACTGCAGATGCAATTTGTGCTTTTAGTTTTTTAGTTTTTAATTCGGTCGTTGACCGCGTTTCACGTCTGGCTTCGTCAGCACTTCGACTGCGTCGTGATTCGTCTTGCTCGTCGTTTTGCTCATTCAGCTCTGCTGGAGTTTCACGACTTGGTGGCTCTATATTTATACTTTCAAAATCTGCATAAATAACGAAAGGCACTTTATTCTTAAAGTGATAGTTTTTAAATTTCAGAGTTGAATATTTTCCAGTTGGCATTTTTACTTCGCAATAATCATGTTCACCACATTTCTTTTTATGTTCTATTAATGTTTCAATTCTACAAAAAGCGTTCATACATCTTCTTCATAAATGTTTTTCATGTTTTTGGTCTGTTCTAAAGAAAAGGTTAATATTTTTCAAATACATATAATGCTCCTGGTAGTATAAAATATCAATAACATCATCATCTTCGTGATCCTTTGAAAGATATACATAAGGGGCACAGTCCGCGTGAGCTACTGTCAAACTAATGTATTGGGCCAGCCCTGCATACAACGATATATAAATACACACAGTACACCTGCATGACCTAGATTCCTGTCCGCAGTGAAGTACAGCTGACTGCGGACAGGATTTTGCAGTAGCTCATGCGGAGTGTGTCCCTTATGAATGGTTCAAGGCTATAATCTAAGATGCTTGTTGAATTGGGTTTGTTAGTTTCTATCCCAAAAACATCAATCTTTAGATTATTCTCTTTCTCAATTTTTGGTATATCTTTTATCAAAACCGGAAAGTCATCAATTTTAATTGTATGTTCATATTTTTTATAGGAATATATTTCACTTACATGATCTTTAGACGGGTACTTAGCTGCTAATAAAGCCCATAAGAACATTTCTCATCACTAGTTTTCACATTTATAACAGCATTTGTTTTAAATGGTAGTTTTACAAAGTGCCCGCCTTTTGTTTCTTTCATTCGGACAACCCAAATATCCATGTATTTTATTTGATCTAACGATAAACCACTTCCATTAAAATATCTTTCATCAATTTGCAACTTTATGTAGTCTAATGATTTATTTAACATTTCCCGACCTTGTTGTTTAGAGATAATTCCTTCAAATGGTGATTGAATACTATGAGTAACTATACTGTTTTCTTTTAAGAACTGTACTTTACACGACAAACTTATTTTAAAACGTTTATTTTTAACATTTGTTAAGAGGTCAATAATTCTATCTTGATATTCTCTTACATCTTTTGCTTTTTTATCATATCTTAATTGCATTGAAACATAATTTTCATTTTTTTCCAAATTGTTTGATAATTCTTAGTTCATTAATTGAACTTTGGTCACCTGTAAGGATTGAACTTTGTTCACGTTTCACGATAGGATGTTTAAATTCTAAACGACTCTTTTTCCGTGGTGGTGCTTCACGAAGTGAGGGCAAAACCGGTTCTGTGAAATATTTTGGTACTTCAGCAAATAATTCAGCTCTGCTGTCACTTTGTGATTCGGCGGCTTCTTCCTTTGGCTTTCCTTCGATCGAATTCAGCTGTGCTGACGTTTCACGATTCTGAAGATGTTTGTTTGTTTTTTTATGTCTCGCAAAATTTCTGTAGGTAATATTTGTTTTGCATACTTCACAATACACTTTTTCATTGCTCATTTATATAGTAAAAATTTCTTAAAGTGGTTTTATATCAGAAACTGGTAACCATTCATTAAATTTATCGCTATAACCTTTCCATTTTACTAATCCATACTTTTTTCCTTTAATGGTTTTATACCTTAGAATTTTCTCAATTTTGTACTCTAATTCTTCAGGATTTGGAACATAACTCAATTCTTCTTGATAAAAGTAACCATCAATGATTTCACCTTGATAATCTTCAAGTTAATAAACAAATGGTTTTGAGTAAATAATTTGTTTGATTTTAAACACTTCTTTATTAAAGTTAGGAATACAAGCTTTAGCGAAAATAGTTTTGTATTTAGTAATTCTTACACTATCGCCAATCTTAAATTTAGGTAAACCGAAATCATGCATTAAAAATGCGCCGTATAAATTGAACCAAACTGCGCCCTCATTTTCTTCTTTCCTTGCATCTATTGGTTTCATTCCGATTGAGGAGTGAAATGAGTTGTTATAGCCTTTAACTAAATCTGGCAAAATATTTACCCATTTATCTGTTTCGTTGCAGTAAAATATTTCCACATTCCTGTTTTTAAAATTCTGTTAAATCTCTCTACAACTGCAGCTTTTTTATCCGAAAAAGAAGAAAACCATTCTATATCATTTTTCTCTAAAAAGGTCTTTTAAATGTTTGTTGTAAAATTCTTTTCCATCTCGAATTGTATTTTCTCAGGTTTGGCTTCCTTGAAAATAGTTTCAAATAATTCTTTTACTTCCTCACCTCTTTTACTTTTTAATGGTAAACCCAAGCGTATCTACTAAATAAATCTATCACTGTTAGAATGTAATTGTAACCTTTTTCAGATCTAGAATGCATATCAACCAAATCAGCTTGCCATTGTTGATCAATGTAAGAAACCAGAGTTTTTCTGTATAGGAATTTTGTAGTAATCGGTTTATGTAATTGGTAAGTTGGTAAATTCTCAAGAAACTCCTTTAACTCTTTGTACTTAATTAACTTACCGCTCGACTTTACTTTCTTCCAAATTTGAGAAATATTTGAGTAAGCAACTGGACGTTTAGGATTAAAATACAAATCTCTAAGATATTGTTCGTGATCCATGATTATTTATTTACTAAATAAATTTTGCTTTCTTATTCCCGCATTTAGCACATTTCACTAACAAATATTTTCTACCACTAGATAATTTATGAATAATTGCTTTCCCCTTATTTGGGGTGAATTTTCTACATTTAACACAGTAAACTTCCATTTATTCAGTAGGAAATATTTCGGCTGCGTCACCAAACTACAGTATAAGGGTATTGGTTGGGGCCAAGTGGATGATGTGAAAGCTTTTAGGCAGCGGTAGTGCGATTTTGCTACTTTTTAAACACTTTTCGATGTTTTTTGGCACCTGAAATTTTAGCACTTTTCATGGGAAAATGGTGATTTTTTAGTGTTTTGGCCACTGCCATAACCGATTTCTAGTCTTCCGTCTGGATCCACCCAATACCTTTATACTAAGGTGAAACCGTCTGACCTCAGCGTCGGAGATTGTACCAACATGAAATACCATTGTTGGAGACACACGTACACTCATGCCAAAAAGTAAATGGACAGCAGTTTTTCCTGAATGCCTCCAAACCAATGCAGTGTAGGAGGCTGGATCTAACATATGTGATAGTAAATTTTCCAGGCCATCTGGTGATATGAAAGTCGAGAAAATCCGATGAAATCCAACTTTGATAGAAGGAATTTTGTAAGATCATGCTTTTAGCTCCTTTTTTATCTGCAGGTTTTTGTTAACAAAATTTAGAGCAGTGTATTCCTATAAAAGGTGGACTGCACACCGGATTTTCTCGACTTGCATATCATCAGATAGCCAGGAAAATTTGCTATCACATACCCGGGTATGTTGGGCCCAGCCTTCTACATTGCATTGGTTTGGAGGTATTCAAGAAAAACTGCTGTCCATTTATTTTTTGGCATGAGTGTACAATGCATGCCCGATTACTGACACCACTAGATCGCGTTCACGTTATGGTGAATTCACTTCTTAACCAAATATACGCGACTTTTTCACGGGAACGATAATGACGTCATTCCCGTTCACGTTTGTCGTTCGCGTTCAAGATCTTAACCTAGCTATTGAACGAAAAACCTAAGCGAGGCTTACCAGTATGAGCCATTGTCACCAGTCGGCAGTGCGATTTGTTAGCTCACCCGTGAGCTTTTGTCGTCGGTCAGCGTCCGTCGTCCGTCGTTGTCCGTTAGCAGGGCACGTTTCGTAACCGCTAGAGCTATTGATCTGAATCTTAGTACATATATACCCCTAGGTCAGATGACCTACGACACCAAGTTTCGGTCCGATTCGATTCTTGGCTTGGCCTCCAGGTGGCCAAAACCAAAAACACAAAAAGTGCAATAACTCCTGAACTAATGACTGGACCTTCTCCAAATTTTTATCATAGGTGTATCTAATTAGGATACATAACATATGTAACGGGTTTTTGATTTGACCTACTTTTCAAGGTCACAGAGGTCAAAGTTTGACAAAAGTAACGAACCTGCCACAGTTCTTAATTATTTCACCGAAAGTCTTCATATCTTGCATAAATATGTATTGGAGGGGTACCTTCAAAAATACCGAGTTTCGGCCCGATCGGACATCCAATATGACCACCAAGTGGCGTAACCTGAAAATCATCCAAGTGCTAAAACTCAGGAACGGCTTGACCCAGAGTGCTCAAACTTGACATTTACCTCCCTCTTGATGACCTTTACATGCACGTCAAATTTCGACCAGATTAAACTTCCAATATGGCCGCCAGGTGGCGTAACCCGAAAATCATCAAATGTGCTATAACTCAGGAACGACTTGACCCAGGCCAGAGCGCTCAAATGTGCTATATGTGGCTCCCTCTAGATGACCTTTATGCGCATGTGAGGTTTTGGCCCGATCGGACATCCAATATGGCCGCCAGGTGTCATAACCCCAAAATCATTGAAGTCCTACAACTTGGGAATGACTTGACCCAGATTACTCATAACTGACATACACCTCTCTCTGTCATTACGCTATTATGTTCAAACGGGTGAGCACATGGTCCATGGACCATTCCATTTACGTTTATCGTCTGCTCGACCAATGCCGATGATGATGACGATGTTGCAGCCGATGATGATGAGAGAAGGGAGGATTGTTCCAATTATGAGCTGATGCAACATGGAAAGGGGGGGGGGGGATTTCGGGTTTCTTCCACAGTATCGTCGCCATGCCTTGAAGAAAACAGAAGGCCAGTTTTCAGTGATCCGAATAACCTAGGCCTAGTTTATACTTTATCCGATACTGCTGATTGGATGGAAAATTCTATTATTCCAAAAATGTTCTACCAGATAAGTGCGCACGCACCAAATCTGTTTAGAAGTCCCAATTAAAAGTCACAATTCTGATGACTTACCCGGGTATACGTAAAAACCGAGTAAGTGCACCACTGTCTCTCCGAGGCTTTGGCGAACATTTTGCAAACAAAAACTGTTTATTATGATGAAAAAATACCGAGTAAGTACGAATTTGGCCTTAACTCATTTTTTCCAAAGATGTGACTTACAAGGTATTTCCATTGGACGCTAGAAGTGCCACCACGAATACTGACCAAATCTATATCTCATGTACTTGAATATGAGCTGCAGCAACAAATATTCATCGGCCGGACTTTGGCTGGCAGTCAGGCTTCCTGTAGAATCTGTTACGTTCATCTCAATCGACTCGATTCAATTATTTTCGTTCTGTTGCTTTCAATAGGCGCGATTAAATTACTTATTAAGAAACTATATAATAAATCACTGAGTTTCTTTATCGAGCTGTTCAATGAATAAGCACTACTCGGTCTTATTTGTCAAGCCGCTCGATGAACCGTACGTGGATCCAGTGTTATTTATCGAGCTAGCTTGACAAGCAGGCTTCAAAGTCAGCATAGTTCGTCGAGGTGGCAATAAAAACACGCCTCATCAAAAATATGCATAATGGTGCCAGCGGCGTTTTAAGCCGTTTGTTAGACCAGCTCCAGCTATTCCCTCCAGGTGACAGTACTGCTCACCCAGGAGGGACCAGCTCCAGACGAAGTATTTTTGTAATCACATCCGGGCACCCGCACCCCCATTCTGGGCGCGCATACCCGGATGTAAATTCATACAGAGCTATCGTTAAGTCGGAGCATCGATTCAGCTCCTTCGTTATGTCGAAGGAAAGATGATAAAAATATAGGAAATTATTAAAATGTGAAGAATATGTGTCATGAAGCTCGATAACACTAATTTGAGACATTGTTTCAGTTTTTTATTGCAGTACACTGAGAAATACTTACGGCGCGTTTGAATCAACGACTGTGTGTGAGCGCCACCTGTGGAACCGTTAGCATAACCAGAATGAATGGGTCTGGGGCCACACTCTCATCCAAGCGTAGGAAGCGGAGCGAGATGAGAGTCTGGCGGTGCGAGACTAGCCGTTTGTTGGCCAAAAAGCAACAGTTCTACCTGTTCTTTTTTATATACACACAGAAATGTTCATCTTGATATTGACGAAGAGCACTTTCAAAATCCGTACGCCTAAATGATGTGTATGCAACTCCTTCTCGCCATTTTTTAGAAGGACGTCGACGCCATTTCACCAGAAATCCAATCCGCCATTTTTGCCTCCAATTTTACAAGACAAATCTGATTGGCCACTATAATTTGACTTAGGTCACATACATGAATATTAATGAGGACAGCTCTACGTTTAAGCCAAATTTTGCGTACTGTTCAGCGAGCTGGGCTTGACGAATAACCACTTCGATAATAAATATTCAATATGATACACTCGATTCAAATACTGTATATTGATAGGCTATCTTGCTTTCGATAGACGCGATTCAGTTACTTCAATAGACTATGGCTTTCATCGTGATATATTCGATTCAATTACATGTATTTCGAATGACTCGATTCGGTTTTTTCAGTGGGCCTTTTTCGTCGATTGAAAGTTACCACGTTTCCCATCAACGATCATTGTCCTTACTCAGATACAAGAAAATGCCCTAATAATGGCGTAATCTTACTGACGACACAGATTTTAGCGCTTTAACAATTTCTTGACGCAAGGACCCTGAACGCCGCGTAGCGGCAAACGCGCGAAGCGCTACTGATCAATACCACGGGTCACTCACTCTCATTCCACCTCAGAGACGGGCTCAGGCGAAATGTGATAAATTTACCCAATATGCCGGCGTTACGCGGTGTGAAGGCGGGTTTTGTTTATGGAGGGCCGGACAAGTGTATTTTGGAGTGTCCAAGTCGGGTAGACCGTTGAAAAGTGTTACGGATTATAACTTTGAGGCTGTTTTAGGTTGGGAGAATTTTATTGCAACGTCATCGGGTCAAAGGTTATTTATCACCGAACGTTTCCGAAGTTCGCCGGTGTATANTGAAATCGAGTTAAGGGCCAGCTGGCATTGTGAATTTTTGGAACGTCTTGTCAGACTTTGTAAACAAAACATGTCAAAATACCATAAAAGTACAAGTTATATGACGAAAATGAAGGCACCTGTGGGGTCTATCAGTCAAAAGGAATTGAATGAGACGCGTCTTAGAACGTACTATTTAGCTAATAGCTGAAACAAAAGACTGGTAGGCCAACTCGGAGCATTTTCCCAAGAAATGTCAGATTTTGAAGATCAAACAAGATGCGTGTCATAAAGCTCCCAAGTTTTTCAACTTAGCCTACCCCTTTTTATAGCAATATCTTCGACAGATATAGAGTACTCCGCACGTGAATTTCATGAATGCTGCCAGATTATCCGGCACAGGGCGGCCATATTGTGACTACTGTGCAGATGACAAAGAAGTCGAATATGAACTTCATTCAAATCCATCCAATTTCAAACCAAATCTTCAGATTTAAATTGTGTTCGGAAATATTCTAAACCTCCAGCATTGCATCCCAAAAATGACCCATTCTCCAGCAAAATCTTAGTAAACCTCAAGCAAGCTGATAAAATACCCTTGGCAGGTCTGGGTCTCCATCGGTGACAAAGATAGGCCTATCAACGATCTCAAGTCCCAAGTCCGGACATAGATGATGCCATTAAAGATCACGAACTCTTTACCCCTATCACAGATTACGGCAGCAGGTGGTTTAGATCGGTAGATAGATTATAACAACTGCACGTAACGTTTCTTAAAGACTGAATCATACTGACACCAATGAGCACTTGCACCTACACACCGACACCAGAATACAAGTCCACCATGTTTGCATGCAAAATATGGATTAACACCTCAGGAGAGGTCAAAATGGACGAATCGAGAAAATTGCGATTGCATGGTCGGCTTAACCTCGGGACTGCCTAATCCTTCAGAACAAACCCTTAAAGGGCAGCCATTGGTTATCCATTCAGAAGGCGAGAACGATTGGGACATGGCTCAATCCGAAAATTTCACCCATTCATTCGGTATTTGTTTACGGAAACGGCCGACGATGAATGAGAAGCAGCGCCTCAATGTGACGTCAATATGGTAATTGGTAAGAAGTGTCCACTTGACATGACATGACATGGTTCAATCCGAAAACTCAGAAGAGAAACTGCTTGGGAATTCGAAATACACCCCGGCGAATCGGTATCCTGAGCGCCGAGTCTTCGGCGTGGCAAGTGCTGATTCCGAGTCCGTGTCTTCCTGAATCCCGCGCAAAATGGCGTCCTCGCCCGAGGGAGGGCCAGAAAAAGATGTTCAAGCTCCCAAATGCCACAGTAAGTGTAAGATTTTTGCAGTGCATTCGGATCTAGAGTGAATAACCTGCCGTAATCAGTAAGTTGCTTATTTTGAATGTATATGCAGAATACTGTAAATATAAGCATCTGATCGCCACGGCCAGCCAGACGGCTGTCAGTAGGCCTACGGCACGCACCAGGCATTCAAAGTTTTTCGCTTCGTGACGCTGTCAAGAGCAACCGATTTCTTAATCAATGCTAGCATAATTTGCTACGCATATTGAGATCCGAATGCAAGTGTGATCAAGTAATCTTACCACGCTGATGAAGCAGGAGAGATCGCATTCTCATCGCTGTCGTCTCTTTTCGCGCGGGATTTAGGAATACCGTGACTCGGAATCTGCACTTGCCACGCCGAAGACTCGGCGCCCAGGATACTGATTCGCCGGGGTGAAATAACTAGCCTTCATCCTGTATTCCCCTTCTCACGACTGTTAGGAAGGGAATTTGCTATAGAGGCGTCACCTTCCGGAGAACGGCCACAACATGGGGAAAGCCCTCCTAAAAATAGTACGGTGACGCAGCCAAATCGGCGTAGTCGACGCCTACCTCCACGCCAGAGCCAATAGAATATTATTGAAGACCGGAAGAAGTCAATCTGGGCATGCGCAGGAGGCTTCTACTGTAAATTTATCACACTTCAAATGCATTTTTCGAAGTCATCAGATCGAACTTCAGATTACCAATAGGTTCAAATTGTTCTAAGCATGTTTATCTATTGCAAGACGTTGACATTATCTTGATTTTATAATACTCAACTGAGAAAAATGCAACCTTCGGCACTAAAATTCCGGCAGTAAATTTACTGAATCTTGGAATAAGATCGCCGAACAATATTAACGTTATCATGGAGAAGGGAATTCCCGCTGCATATAAACATTGTGGTATAGTTGATAGCTGTCACAGGTTTCACCAAATCTTTTCGCCCAAAATACCTATGTTAACTTCTTTGTCTTCAAACCATTGTTTGCCATATTTGGTAGGAACCAAAGAGTTGTATTGTACGAACGTCTCGTTAATACTGTGGTTTCCTTTTGTACGCCTCGACCATGTCGGCGTGCATGGCTTAATGTGTCAGGGAATTCCTATTATATTCCAAATAGGGCACCAACCAATCAAATTTCGTTCCGGACCTTTTCCACTACATGCATTGACTTCTAACAGTCGTGTTCTGCAAGGTGGCAAATTTGGTGTCGATTGAAAAGTATCAGCAGATCGATGTACCACACAGCCAGGAAGATTCTCCGCAACGAAATCTCGGGGCCGTATTCAAAAAGGGTGATCATCGCGCGATTAAGGGTGTTTAGCCTAATCAGCGTACAAATTCTGCATTACACAGGTTAAAGGCCTAGAAAAGCTGTTGTCTGATGACTGTATGGTGCTTCACCAGAGGCATTTACCCGTAGGATAATCACACGCGTCTGACTATCCTGCGTCTAAGTCCAAGAGGACAAAGGAAATGTTGAACGATCAGGCAGGCTTGTCTAGAATTTGTCCGAGACTTTCTTTTGTCCTCCCACACAAAGACGCAGGAAAGATAGACGCGTGTGATCATTGTGTGGGTAAATGCCAGAGATCAGGCAGCATGCAGAAGGCAGAACAATAGTTTCCTAGGCCTTTAACCTGTGTAATGCAGAATTTGTACGCTGATTTGGCTAAACACCCTTTTTGAATACGGCCCTAGGACTTCATAAACTTGTGTTTATAGACTAGTCGAAAGTATGTCATTGAAATGTACGGGCCGTATTTACGAGGCGCGATTAGGCCAACACGCGTGTAGATTTATAGTTATTCCTGTTAAGGGCCTAGAAAACCATTGTGTTACTACCTTGTACGCTCCTTGATCGGCAGTATTTACCCACAGGATAACCACAGGCGGTTAACATTCCTGCGTTTACGTGCATGAGGCTCGAAGAAAAGAGTTGAATAACTCTAAACAAGGCCTGTAGGTTGTTTAAATTTTTCTTTTGTCCTCCTACAGCTAGACAAAGGAAAGTTAACCACGGGAGATTATCCTGCGTTTAAACGCTGCCGATCAAGCAGCGTACAAGGTAGCAAGACAATGGTTTTCTAGGCCCTTAACCTGAATAACTATGAAGTTACACGCGTGTTGGCCTAATCGCGCTTCGTAAATACGGCCCTACATGTATTTGGTTTCGCTGTATTGTGTTTGTAATCCTGTAGCAAGCCAAGGTATCATTTTCACTGCTATTGTAATTGTGAATAACTCTGCTTTTCAATTGTTCTGCTACTTGTTTTACTTAAACATGCCGTTTCGTATAGACCTAATAATCCGGTGTAGGCCTCCATGGACACTAGCAACATTCTCCCGACATTCACAGGATAAGAACGTACTTTGTTATGGTTCCCGATCACTAAGATCGGGAACCATATTGGGTGGAATTCACCAAGGCATTTTATCGTGCGTGCAATTAAAGACCGATTATCTTATAAACGGAGGATAAACTACCGTTGTCCGCGGACGGATAAACTACCATTTAAATTGCGATTCAGAACACTCGATCATCGCTGTTTTATCTGCACGCGGACAAACTGGTGTAATCGCTCAAAAAACGCCTGTTATAGATCATTTTTATGTCATCCGCGCAATGAAATCACGTAACTGGCATTATAGGCGTAGGCTATAAATATAAGCCGATGGTCAAGTGGTCGCACTGCCAGCATGGGGAAAACGAAGAGGGCTGAAAATTTCACTGCGGAGCAGAAGATGGGCCTCATTTTGGCAATAAGATTGCGGGACTTTCTTCGAAATGGCCGAAGTATCCTTATGACCAATGCATTACGCGGCCTATCCACAATATGAGCATCAAAATGTCAAAATTATTGCTACTCTTTCTTCCATCCATTATGCAGAAGCACATGACACCTGTTTTTGGCTCCATATTCTGCAATAATATTGGACCGTGGAAAAACCGCTTTAGTCGTGGAGATAAACATACCCTCACGACCGATTAAGTTTTCTTTTGTTCGTAAAAACGTTTGTTGTCCGCACACAAGATAAATCAATGTTTTGATTTGCTGTTTAACTTCAAGTGTGCGATGATCGTGCGCTTAAGCACATTTGTACGCGTAGAACACTTAAACGACAGATAAAATGCCTTGGTGAATTCCACCCATTGTTTTTGGTCATGGTGTCTGTGTATCTGTCTGTGTATCTGTGTGAGATAATAGGCGCGACGTTATCGATCCGTACAGAAGTAAACAACGCCATGTGCTCTTGCCATGTGGTCCGTTCGCCGTGGCCGTGCGACATTGATACACAATGCAGAATTGTAAACAAACGACACGAGCTTGCCATGTCACACTTCTGTTGAAATTTTATGCTGGGTTTTTCATGAAAAAACGAAACTGTTGGCTGTGTATCGTGGTGTATACATAATAGGCCTAGAGCAATTGAGCCAGATTCCAACAGGTTTTGACTTTGTCCATTTTTTTGTCATCTTTCTCCCCATAGGCCTATCAAAATATTACTAGGCCCCTACCAAGTGTTGCACTACGTAAGGCCAACCTTTGCTCGTGTCTGTCTTTGATTATGCGTGCTGTACATTTTTCTCAAACATGCAAAAGAGAATACTGACTGTCACATGTCCTACCTGTCCTTTTAACCCCTGTTTGGCTACTCCACTGCACTCACATTGCTGGGAAATTAATAAGTCGTAAGATATACTGGCTGTTCCACTCTTATACCCATGAGATGATTCACATAATGAAGGGGAACTCTCTGCAGAGGAGTGTCTTTGCATCTGCATATGGTTGTCTGTCCGTCGGTCGGTCCGTCCACCCTTCCATATGGAATGCTGAGAGACATTTTGTAATGTACCTGTCCTTTTATTAACTCTTCATTGACTACTCCACTCTGAGTGAGGGTCTCAGTTCCCTGGGATCACAGAGAATATAGGAGCTTTGGCCTACACTGGCACATGTTGTTTACCTTTCCTTTAACCCTCTGTTGACCCACTTTTATGACCTACTGACCTACTAAAAGACTACTACAGTTAAGGTAGTCATGTTTGGTATCAAACTGAAGCTTATGAAGACTAGATTCTATCTGACCCACTTTCTTGACCTACTGACCTAATTAAAGACCACGAGGGTTAAGGTAGTCGTGTTTGGTGTCAAACTAAAGCTTATGATGACTAGATTCTATCTGACCCACTTCCACGACCTACCGACCTACTTAAAGACCACTATACTAAGCTATCGCGTAATTTTGGGCCGTACTTGACGATCGCTGTGGCAGAAGCAATTTGTCTGGTGGCTGGCCCACAGGTCTGACGACAGGCATTTCGAGAGTTGTGACAGATTCTAAAAGGAACTAGCCCAGCGTAGCTATCCAGGCCGTCAGGCCTCAAGTTTTCTGTACCTTTTTACCTAGAACCTTTATTACCTAGTACCTTTTTTACCGGTACCTTTTTTACCATACCTTTTTATCTGATCTCTATCAACGTGCCTTGACCTCTATCAATGTATCATTCATGTACCGGTAGAAGCACCTGTACAGCGGGAACCATACGACATTTACAATGTCATCTTGTTGGATTTGTGAATGTTGCCTAGTGTGTACTGGGAAAAAACGTTTTCCAACATGTTGTTCAAATATTGCTCTAATTTGTTGGCCAGTGTACAGAGGCAAAAAAGGACATGTTGCTCATGAATGTTGGAAAATGTTGCCAGTTCACACGCAGCTTAATCCTGTCGTATGTATTCCGATAGAGCAGGCTATTGGGGAAAGGAGAACAATGCACGATGAGATCCAATAAAGATGTAGCCTGGGCAATAGCAGTTGTCTATTTCACCTATTTTTCAGGACACATTTTCATTGGACCAGTCCGTACATTTCACTCAACTCTAGAAAAAACGTTGAGACAGAATCAATGGAATGTGCCAACGACGTTTGTAAGTTGGGTGAAACATGGAGGTATTATAAAGAGAGTGGAGCTGGTGAGTGGTTCCAGAGATGTGGCGACCCCCCACCCACCCCCGCCCCCGCCCCCACCCCCANTTGATCTGAGCCACTGACCTAATTGCACCTTGCACCCCTCTGGTTATAAGTAGGCCATTCCAATCCTCTATTAGACAAGCAATCATAAACATCAAGGCAAGGGGAATGCATAATGGTTGCGGCCCAACGTTATTATTCATCGGATTTGAAAATTTAAAAGTGTTTTTGATATTAAAGAATTCTCTATTAAAGTGCATAACTTTGTAACCCATGTAACCTTGGCGCATCATTACTTGACTTGGCCCATTTTCCCGCGTGACGTATTGTAAGCTGCGTGGCCAGTGCAGAAACACGACGCAGATCGTATATACGCATAGTCGTAAAACCGTAAAACTGGAGTGTAATATTGATAGCGACGAAGTTTACTTATGTCGGAATCGTACAAACTCTCTCGAAATGGTAGCAAAGCATAGGGGGATTGTTGGCCAAGGATGGGCGTACCTGGATCAGCGGAGATCGTGCGTCTCAGAAATACGATAGGGCCTACATGCGATAAGACAACAAATTTAACCCAATTTCACACGACATTTATTCTTTCTTCTATTACCGGTAGACTATCATTATCCCTTTTTTATTTACTAGTGTAATCACTAGGCTTACTTGGCCAATTTGCGCGTTTTGAAGCTTCCCTAGCAACCACCGAGTCGTCGAGTGGTCGCGTCGCGTCGAGTCGATTACCACAAGCCCTTTGGAACGTGTTGTCTGTTCTAACACTATCATTTTGCTTCAGGACATGGTTACTTTTTTCATCTTTCTCTAGCTTTTGGGCCTTTCACTCATATCATTAATGTATCTGTATCATATTCATCACTCACCACATTGTGTTACACTGTTCCGCCTAATCGTCGTCATGTATCGAGTGGGTAGCCATAATGCACTTTTTGCGCGGCACCCACTCTGTAATCTTGTAAATAAATAAATAAATGTATTTCCTTTTTGGCAATGAAATACTTCTTCATGATACCACTGCAGCTGTACATTGCAACTGTTTTTATGGTCGTTGAAACTATTGTATCATAACATTTACTGCTCTGTTTCAGCCATTGGATATAGGCCTACATGACTGTAATATCAAGCTCTCGTTTCATCAGTGCTCAAAGCGAATGGGTAGGTTCTAAACCTTGGAACGATGAAACCATGAAACCAGCCATGAAACCATGAAACCAACCAGGAAACTATGGAACCAACCAGGAAACTATGGAACCACCCAAAATAATACTTTTATTCCGGCTTTGTCAAAACAGCAAAATGACGAAATGACAAAACGAAGTGATGGACTCCTTTGTACTTGTACAAACAGGTCAAGTGGTTTTAGGCCTAAATACATGACAGCATATTAAGACATCAATGTCTTTATGATGACAGNTCTATTTTTTACCTTGCATTTTGAGTCGTGATCAGACCTCTGATTATACAACAGGTACGGCCGACATGCAATTCAGGCACAGAAAGTTTGAAAAGTTGAGGAAATGTTTTAAAATATTAAGTACATGTACCTGTCCTTTTTTCAACGCTGTACACTTGGATCCAAAACAGCCGAATATTGAACAAAACTGCGAAGAAAGCCGTCGTGGCCATGACCTTCTTTGCCCGTGACGTGCTGCACAAGATGGCCGCCTTGATCGGAGCCCAGACTGCAATGGCGCGGTCAATGGACATCTCGGCCAGGAAGAGACCTGAGGTGACACCAGCTGAGTCAGCGATGAAGTATGTGAACCTAGATTTAGAAATCATAAGGCTTTGAGACAAGGTTCCATAAGCCTCATGATTTGGCGAAATACAACTTTGCCTAGATTTCAATCACAACCGTAATGACAAGCACACGTGGTTTCACGTGAAAATCACGTCTTCGTCCTACGTGGATTTCACGTGATTTTATGACGTGAAGATGACGTGATTTTGAAGAGTATCACATAATCATATAAGGCTGAAAAAGAGTTCCATAACTTCCATGTTAGCGAAATAAAACTTTGCCGAGATTTCATCAACAGGGTAGTTCTGGAACTTGGTCTGACCTGATGAAGAGAGAAACCTTGCGGTCCTAATTCCAGAAAAATATTACAACGGGTATGTACACATATTTATCGGTGGACGTTTCAAAACATTTTGCGGTCAGTCCTCTATAACTTCTTGTAACAACTGAATTAAAGTTGAACTGCATGAACAAAAAAACCCATGCGACGAGCAAGAGAAATGCTAACGCCCTGCAAACACTCAGACGAAGGCTCAGAACATGATAGACCCCACGATGCCAGGAGGGCGCCACCTTATTTGTCTTCGAGCTGTCAAGGTGTCAACATCGTCTGGTGAGCTCCTGCTGGACACTTTCTTTGAAAGAATCTGGGAATCGAACCCGCGCCCTGTTATCCTTGTTCCACCGTCTTCCCCATTCGGCCACCGAACTTGTTGATAGGCTTCCCATGTTTTCCTTTATTCGTAGTAGTATTTCATAAGTCGAAGGCCTACGTCTATGACAAACATAAATCGTGTCCTTGGGTCATATGAATAAAGACTAGTAAACGCTTTTACTTGAATTTTGCAGTACAAATGCACAAGGCTATGCTGTTCAAATCTGAAGGTAAAGCATTTGCTAGTCTTTATTCATACGAGCCCTTGTCAGCTGGCTCGTTGGCCGAGTGGATAGAGTGGTGGGTTACAATCAAAAGGTCGCCGGTTCGAATGACTATAATTTTTTTCTTTGAGTAGTGTAAGAGGTATCCGGATATGTTGACAGCTCTGTTGCCCGAAGACAAATAAGGTGGCGCCCTCCTGGCCTCGTTGGGTCTATCATGTTCTGAGCCTTCGTGTGAGGTGTTTGCAGGGCGTTTGCAATTCTCTTGCTTGCTCGTCGCATGGGGGCTTATTGTTCAGGCGGTTCAGCTTTAAGAGAAACTAAGGCCTGGGTCAAACATATGGGTGTGGGCACCCGGCGTAGGCCTACGTTTAATGGAGTGTAACAATAGGGTCAGTTGATGGCACTGACGAAAACATTGTTGAGTAAGAATGCCAGATGTGTCTGAACCTGCCAAGGGTGGATTAGTCTAGGAGCTAACAAAGATTTAATGCACATCTCAAGTACAAAAACTTTTTTGGGTTTGTGGGTTAGTTTCTAGCCCACTGACCACAAAAACCCAATTCTTAAGTTCCGCAAATGGTGCGTTTAGAAGATACATCCGTTTGAATTTTGGGTACTGGCTTTACTATTGGAGCAAAATCTGAGCATTGTACAGGGGCTTGGAAACTGATGTACAGCTAACTTTTAAATGGGTGGCTTGAGACCCTATAAATGTATTGCCAGTAGATAGAAACATGGGCCCACTTAATCAGATTAGCATAATTCTTATTTGTTTTTATTTGCTCTATGATGAGAAATTCAACAAAGAGCATGTGTATTCCATTAAATTGGACGAAATTCGGAAAAAGACGTAAAACCGTCATTCATGTCATTTCCAACATGATAAAATACGTAAGAATATGTTTTCCAGTCTCAGTGGGCCCATGTTTCTATCTATTAGCAATACATTTATAGGGTCTCAAGCCACCCGTTTAAAAGTTAGCTTTACATCAGTTTCCAAGCCCCTGTACAAATGTTCTGATTTTGGTCCAATGATAAAATCAGTACCAAAATTCCAACAGCTGTATCTTCCAAACGCACCATTTGCGGGACTTAAGAATTGGGTTTTAGTGATCAATGGGATAGAAACTAACCCACAAACCCAAAAAAATTTTTTTGTACTTGATATGTGCATTTAAAATCTTTGATAGCTCATGCATTAGATAGATAGGTTTCCTGTTCATCCCTGGCACCAACTTCGGTCGTCAATTTTATTATCGTCGATGTCCGACAAAGGGGCCATCCGGTAATAGAATGATCGGTTTTTGTCTCCTGACAATTTTAAGTTCGAACTTACTTTAACGCCAGTTCCTGGTTTCGAAAAGCCTCCCCTCTCAGCCAGAAAACAAGATAAGATTGAAAAATAAAGTTTACGAGCACAACGTTGTCGGCGATGGCTAAACCAGCCATGTAGGTACACGTCGATTGGTTCCGGTTACTTCGTTTCGTAGCAACCAGGAACGCCAAAAATGTTGCTAGGCAACCCGATTACGATTATGAATATTGACCAAATTCGTGTCATGTACTTGAACGCGAGCTGCATCAGTAAATATTCGTCACCAGGAGGTTGATTGACAGTCACATTTCCAGCCGTATGTGTTTCTTCCATGATTTGATTTGTGTTTAGTTTCAAACTACACTTTTTTCGATGATATTAAGTCGTTGATCGGAAAAGATCACGCACCCTTTAATCGAGACAGATGATTAAAGATCAGGTGGCCTTTCTCGGAACGAAGATTACACCATCAACGATCAGGTGGCCGTCAATTAGAAAACAGATTATAACATCAGCGATCATGTGATTTACTTCAGACTTCGATCATCAGTGATCATGTGATTTACTTCAGACTTCGATCATCAGCGATCATGTGATTTACGTAAGACTTCGATCATCAGCGATCATGTGATTTACGTAAGACTTCGATCATCAGCGATCATGTGATTTATTAAGACGTCGATCATCAGCGATCATGTGATTAACCTAAGACTTTGATCATCAGCGATCATGTGATTTGCTTAAGAATTCGATCACTGCGATCATGTGGCATTAGTAAGGTTTCCCAAATCTGACGAAACACGAAGTATGAAATACGAACTTGGACTTCATTTCCATGACGTAATGTGTAAGAGAGTCTTTTAGCGTATGACGCAAGACCCAGTAGTCTTGAAAATTAGTTGGGGTGTTGACATTTTTGGTGACTGGGAGGGCAATGTCGATGGAGGTCAGCTGTCCCTGCATTTAGAGAGACTACCGAATAGTCTCTCTGAATGCAGGACAGCTGACAGGGATCTGTGGTTATAAGTATTTATTACCAAGTAGGGTATGCAGTTTTGTAGGAAAATGGAAGGGCTGGGGGAGATATTCCTCTTGCGACTTAAAAATGTTCAGCAAACAAAAAATAAAACAGAGAAACAGACGCGTGAAAAATTAGCCCCTCGCAAGGCTCGAACCCAGCACCCCCGATTCATAGCCGCACGCTCTACCCACGCGCCAGCAGGCCATGTCAGGCTGTTGGCTGCTGAATAAATGTTTTTTATAATACATTCCAGCTACTCAACATATTAATTAGAAGTGATGTTGCAACTCAGAAAAATCTTACAAAAATCACATTTTACAACATCCACAGAGCAATTCCCCGGCAAATCCATCAGTATATTGCTACCTAATGTATCCATCTAACGTTCGCAACCACTAAAAACATGAACCAACCGCCGGGTATATTCGATCTGATCATTAGGTGCATGTTAATGCATGGGCTAGGGGGGGTTCCCGTGTGCATAAGATGTACCCTAAATTACTCTACTGTTTCTGAGAGGGGAGTATCCATATTATAAGAAAATCTTGGGTAGACTTTCTCAAACCCGGCAGCAAGTGAAAAAGGGACCCCTAAATTTAGGGTACTGGAAATAAAAAGGGGTCAAAAATATGATGTCATCAGATCATATCAATATTGGTGTCAAAATGTAGGTCTGTGAGTGTACTTCAAGAAAATATGCACCCCAAAGTCAGATTTGGCCCGTGAGCCCCTACAAAAGGGGTTAAAAAAGGGAAAAATCAAACTTCGACCCCTTGCCATTGGCTTCAGGGGCAACTTCAGCCAATACAAGTTGATCAGTTACACTCAGATAAGTAATACCTTCATTTTGATACCCATCTTGACATGATTACTTTGGTCCAAAGTCCTTAAGGGTCAAAACAGGTAAAAAAGGGTCGAAAAAAGGGTCTGAGTATACCCGAATAGATCATGGTGTCATGATGGGTATCAAAATGTAGGTATTACTTATCTGAGTGGAACTGATCAACTTTTATTGGCTGAAGTTGCCTCTGAAGCCAATGGCAAGGGGTCAAAGTTGGGAGTTTCCCTTTTTTAGCCCCTTCTGTAGGGGAACAAGGGCCTGATCTGGCCTTGGGATGCATATTTCCTTGAAGTACACTCACAGACCTACATTTTGACACCAATATTGATATGATCTGATGACATCATATTTTTGACCCCTTCTTTATTTCCAGTACCCTAACTTTAAGGGTCACTTTCTCACTTGCTGCCGGGTTTGAGAATGTCTACCCAAGATTTTCTTATAATATGGATACTCCCCTCTCAGAAACAGTAGAGTAACTTAGGGTACATCTTATGCACACGGGAACCCCCCTAGCCCATGGACTATGTCTCCTGTGAGTCCAATTCTAATGACTGACCCGTGAAAAGTCTTTGGCTAGCTTCGCTGTTCGCCGCTACGCGGCGCGTTGGGCCCTTGCGTCGAGGTGCGGTGGAAATTGAACTTTCACATTTAAAAATCCAAGAGGCACCAAAACAGCTCTGTCGGTCTTTCATGATATGCTAAAAGACGTACTGGCAGCAGGGATATTTGTGGCACCAAACATCTCCTGAAATTCATTAGAACATGGAACTGAAGTACATGTATTAGTATGTGGTGTTTCGTCAGGTTTGCGAAACCTCACTAAAATGTTACTACGGCTTCGATCACCAAACAATGAAGGACAAGAGCATCGGGATATCAAGAGGGCACGTCCACGGTAAAATTCGGGATATTTTTTTACTTGTTCAGTGTGGTATCTGCAACTCATGGCACCAAAGGACCATTCACTACCCTGCATCATGTCAGGCTAGTGTCCTTCTATGCCACTGGTATGAATTAAGTTCGAATAATTCATTGTGACTCATAATTAGTGCACAGGGCCCGGTTGCACAAAAGCATACTAGGCGTAGTATCATTCTATCTCTTGGCTTCTAACTTAGTATGCGTTTGTATACTGAGTTAGAAGCCAACTATAGGAGATAGAATGATACTACGCCTAGTATGCTTTTGTTCAACCGAGCCCTGTTTGCTAATTAGTTGCGTCACGGAGGTGACCTGTGCGATGTCACCTCCGTGACGCAACTAATTAGCAAAAAGTGCACTAATTATGAATCACAATGAACTGAAAGCTTCACTGTATTGAATTCAGAAAGTGCTTACGTCATCCGACGTTAGTGTAGTGTAAAATGTACTGTGCTCTATCTGAATATATTAGAGCTGTGCCTGCAGTTTTTTCAATGTGTGCTGAAAACTAGGCCTTTGATTCTTTGAAGTACATGTACATATCAGGCGAATATTTTGGTGACGTTCATGAGGCTATGAGACCTCTACCTGCATTCTCCTCAACACTTTGAAAATATCGTAAAATTCAATACAGTGAGGCTTTAATTCATACCAGGGGCATAGAAGGACAAGAGCCTGACATGATGCAGGGCATTACATCTTTCTGTGGTTCCAAAATTTGCAGCAACAGCACTGAATAAGTGAAAAAATATGACGTCCGAGACTGTGGAATTGCCCAAGATATAACAACAGCGGAAGGGGGAGTCAGTCCACGATAACGATGTACCAAACATGGATTATCCCAAATAGAAGAATCGAAAAAACATACCGCATGTTGCCCATTCAGCTAAACCTTCCGATATTCGAATCATGGGTCCAATCCGAGATTCGTAAGTAAGAAAAGAAATTGTGTCAGAATAAAGGACGCGTCTTTATCCTTTTTCCAAGATTTTAACGTAAATGAACTGGGTCGTCGATCTTGACAGCAGACTGATGTATCACCCAACTAGGAAGACACCCCGCAACTAAGTCAGCATAAACAACACCCACGACACACTTTATACCGTCGAAATATGATATTACATCAGTGTACTTTGTTTTCGCGATAGCAAACTTTTTCTGATTCAATTATCAAGTTGCATAGGATATCATTTTCACGGTTTTCGTGAATAAATCTACGTTTTTATCTGCTTAGAGTCACATTTCAGTTCAAATTGAGGCGAGAATTAATCTATGATAGTAATTTGATAGCGCGGCCGGTGTGAGGAAGTTAAACGACCGCAACACAATGGAAGAAATTTTCGTGATGGTAACAATGCCGGTGTCATAGAATGTAATGCCCCCGATATCAGATGCCCCCTTCTTTTGTTCAGGGGACATCTGGTAACAGAAGTTCTGTTTGTCAGTGCTTATTCCGTCAGAATGTATTGTGGGGCATCTCATATCGGGGGGCATGACATTCTACGACACCCTGAGTCTTCTCCACTAAAATCATCGACCTAAACTGTTATTACTAAACTACGTCCCTACACCATTGCTTCCAAAACACGGGCCTACCGTTGTTGCAAAAAGCACGGACCTATGCCTCCAATGAAGAGAATTATCTTGTCCAGAACGAACCAATGATTTCTTTCGCATCATTTCGAAACTTGTTTCCTCCTCCAATCATATACACGTAAAAATTAACTGCATAATTCAGACTCCAGAGGAAATTGAGTGTCCAATACTCAATCTTCAATCGTAGAAACCAATACAAGTCCGACATTTTGTACATAGCACTTATAAAAGGGATCGTATGATATACATCGTACAGCCTCATCGGTATTGAAAGAAAAATGTAAGTGAGGCTCACCATCACCAGCATGCGCATCATGTACTTGCTTTCACCACCACGTGATTTCTTACTTTCTTGGTTGCCACCAAACGTCGCTGCGATTTGTTTACGTTTGTTTTCTGCTCGTGTGACGCCGATGATGATGGCGATGTTGCAGCCGATAATAACGATAAAGGGCAGGATTGTCCCGACTATGAGCTGATGATTCATAGAAAGGGTGACGAGAAGGGGAGCTTCCAGCATCTTCCACCCGATCAATACCATACCTTGAAAAAATATTTCGAGTTTTCAGACATTTGTGATGATCTCAATCATTATCAAACTGAGAAAAATCTTCAAACTGGAGACACTGATAAGAAAGAAAGGACAAACTGGGGTCCCTAAACTTTTCAACAAGACCGTACTTTCTTTTGTCGTTGCTGCTGTTCTTATTGTTGCAACCAGTGGCCACATTTCACGACACGAGAGGTACAGTACATGCCCAAAGTATTAGCCTACGTTACTTCCACAGCATGAGAATGTTGGCAATATTTTGAATAAATACCTGTCCTTTCTTCAACACTGTACGAGAGGACCCAAAACAGCTGAATATTGAAGATAAATGTGAAGAATGCCGTTGTAGCCATGACCTTCTTGGCACGTGACGGGCTACATAAGATGGCTGCCTTCATCGGAGCCCAGACGGCTATGGCGCGGTCAACGGACATCTCGGCAAGGAAGAGACCCGAGCTGACACCAGAGGAGTAGGCCATGAAAAATGTAAACCTAAATATTTACGGAACCAAAGATGAAAAGACAGAATCACATTTATTTGTAAATCAAGAGCCATGCGCGTTAGTTCACGAATTTGTCTTCGTGACGGATAGGTGGACTTACGGACGCATCGACCGATCGACGGACGCCATTCGACCTATGACCAGCTACCTGCTGACGATGTCATATCCCATGATGAACAATGTGCTGCACTTTCTTTCTGTTCAATACTCACTTAAACGCTAGCTCCTGGTGTGGAAAAACCTCCCCTCTCAGCCAGAAGAACAGGTAGGATTGAAAAATAAAGTTGACGAGTACAATGTTGTCGGCGATGGCTAAACCAGCCATGTAGGTACACGTCGATTGGTTCCGGTTACCTCGTTTCGTAGCAACCAGGAACGCCATGGCGTTGCTGGGCAACCCAACTGCGATCACGAATATTGACCAAATTTGTGTCATGTACCTGAACACGTACTGCATCAGTAAATATTCATCAGACGGACGTTGACTGAAGGTCACGTTTCCAGTGGCATGTAGGCCTACTACTTCCATCTCATGTGGCTTTATTTAGTTTCAACGAAGCATTTGCCGGCGATGCATAGATACACTGCTCGCAAAAAGGTCGTGTCTTTCACCAGGCGTGTTGAATACTACATCCATCAGCGATCATGTAGCTTATGTCCAAGGACATAAATTAGGCCTACATCAACGCTCATGTAGCGTATGTCCAAGGACATAGTTTATTACATAGACGATCATGTGGCCTCTATGACATAGATACTACACCAACGATTATGGATTATTACTGAGACAGAACGAAGGCAGACCTTTATGCTACATCTCAGATCAGGACGGCGGCGAATTCGGCGTCGGAATGTAAAGTGACAGCAGCCCCACGTTCCACACAACGAGGCTATTATACTCTGCAATGAACACTTGCTGTAGGCACTGGTAACAGTTGAAATACGAGATAAGATATTTTGTTTCGCGCTGGCGTACCATTCTTTGTGGATAACTATCAAGTTACAATCGTTTTCACAATGATTATTTATACATATTCTTTTTTCGTTTGTTCTGGATCACATTTCAGTTCGAATGAAGTTTGGTACCGGTATTATTTTATGATATTAATTTGACAGCCTGGGCTTACATGTGGGCCTTAACGATCGTCACTAAGATGGCGGTCCATACTATTGTGGGCCGAGGCAGGACTAGTCAGTGATTTGGGATTACGTTCTCTTGATCCAGCAAGAAATGTTTTCTTCCGCATCATTACGGAACTTACTCCCTTCTCCAGTTATATACATGTAAAAATTAACTACATATAATTCATCTCCCAAAGTAGGACAAGTGTCCAGTATTCCAGCTTCAACGGCAGAACCCAATATATGTCGGCCATATTGTATAGTCGTCGCCAAGACTTGTCTTTTGTTTTGCCTGTTTTGGACTTCTGCGCATGCGTGGGACGGGGAACGAAGATGGCGTGTTTCCAGTCAACACATGTAGGGTTTTTATCGTGAAATAAATCCATGTAAATCAAAGACAACAAGTATCAATCCGTGTGTTTGGCAAAGTATGATTGTAGCTGGGGTAAACCACTACAAACTGGCGCCAAACTTTGACAGGACAGTTGTAAGCAAGATCCAGTCCATAGATGACAGTGTCCCGCTGTCATCCGCCCCGGCTGTCGTCTTCACCGACAGTGTACATGCCCCGTGTACACGGTACAGGACCCATGTTCCCGAAGCCGTCGTTAGGTTAACGATATCGTTACGCTATGCATTTTCCCAGTTTTAACGACATCGTTAACCTAACGATTGCTTCGGGAACATGTCTCCAGGTTGGTTCAGACATGTGTTTCACTGCTGACCAAGGCAGTGGCTACTCGGCTACCCCGGCGGTGGTAGGGTTTATTTATTTATTATAAAGATAGGTGCCGTCGTGCCAAAGACACATTATGGCTGCCCCTTAAAAATAACAAGTCCGGGGTAGCCAGGTAGGGTTTCTTCTACCGGCACTCTTCAGTGGCTAGGATTCATCTGCATGCTGACGGTGTGTTGTTGCTGCTTTTCGTGTGTGGTGAACGGGGGTTATCATGGATTCGAAGGCGGATGTAATGGACCTTGCAGATCGGTATCGATATCTGCAATGCTTCACTGATGACTATCATTGTGAACTGTGTACTTTGAATAATATTGATGTTTCATCGCTGGAAGACAACAAGACAGCGAGGAATCGTGCCCTGCTGGCGCTGCCGAATGTGATGGAGCCAATGCAACAAGGTGGGGCGCAACTGCTGCTCCAGCGACGGGTGTTAGTGCTATGGATTTGACTGCCAACGTCCGGCAGTTGGTTCAGCAGTTTTCGAAGATACGACGGGACGATAATGAGGCAATTTTGTCGACTCTGGGAGGCATGATTAATGCAATACCGAAGCCGAATACTCCTCGACCGACCCTGAAGGACATGCCGAAACTCTCCGAGGGTGACGATATTCTATACTTTTTGATGACATTTGAGAATGTGGCATGGCGGAAGGGACTTGAATGTGGAGAATGGCCCACGGCATTGGCGCCGTTTCTCATTTCTCGTTGGCGATGGTGGAATGCGGTGATTACGATAAGGTGAAAAAGACAATTTTATTACGGCTGACGGCATCAGCTTATCGTTCAAAGTTAAGAAGGGAGACGAAGAAAGGTGGATTTTGCTGCCAGGCTGGAGTTGTATTTTCGCATGTGGCTGAAACCATCGGAGAAGTTGAAATCAGACACTGCCAGTAATTAAGGAAACAACAGAAACATTACAACTTCCACTGCACTCTGACAAAGCCCCTAGGGCCTACATAAACCAACCTAAAACAATAGTACAGAGCGTCTCAAAAAAATGTTACCATTTTAATCCTGTCTAAAAATTAAACCCTTGATTTCTTTCAAATGAAACTCCTGTCCTGATTAGAAGAAACATGGGAAATTTTTATCAAATTAAAATGGTTTTGATATCATTTCTGTAACAATCACAATCACGGTTTTTGTGATTTGGCAGTTTTACGATTCAGGGACTGTAAATATACATTTTCACTGTGTCTAACGGTTGCAATGTTCTTTTCTCTTTTGAGACAGCATTTCGCGGTCTCATAAAGAATCAGAAATTTACCAGGTCGGATGTCTTCCATCACGTCTGACGTATAGCAATTTTGTGATCACGATTGACTTTACATCGGGTCTCCCTCAAAGACGAAACCCTTTATGATATGGGGTTATTCAAAAAATATTATTGCTATGACTTTCATATTTTGTGTCATTTATCTAAAGGATATCAGATATATTTCCCTAAAATTTCAGCTCAGTAGGTTAAACAACACCAACATACCGACATGTTTAAAATTTCATGTCAAAATGCAGTGCGGAAAGTTCAGTGCAGTTTCATTGACCGCCATTGCATGTTTGGCGAGATATTTTGAATATGCTGCTATTTTAATGCTATTTAGTATATGGCGCTGAGATTTTGAAGAAAGATGTCTAATATTCTTTAGATAGAAGGTGCAAAATATCAAAGGCATAGCTTTGATACTTTTTGAATAACGCCATATTCGATGTCGTTTTCTGTGGTGGCCACCCGATACAAAAAAACGTGGCTTTGCGCATTTCTACCATTTTTGTTTTTGCTCCAGCACAAACACCATAGTGTGTAAAAAGTCACATTTCCTGTATGAATCAAATCTCCCAAATCTTCACTACCAAACCTGAAAAGATGAAACATTTAGTCCAAAGAATGTGGACTAGAGATGAAATCAAAATGGTAACATTTTTTGAGACACCCTGTACAGTCATGTACTTCTCATCTAGGTAAAATATTTCTAGCCAGTGAAATATTGCTGAGTTAGGGGATCAAAACATCTTTAGGCCTATCATAATCTCCATTGCATTTCAACATTTATTGTGAAGAGTGAGGTGATCTTGATAGCTGAAATACAGTGGTGACCATTTGGATGACCAAATGTATGACCCACTGTGCCCCGTCCCACCGTGCCCTATATTGACTTTTTCATGACCTTCGACCTCCAGCATGCCATAGATATGGCAAGCCAAAGCGGAATAAATGTCAGAACTTTAATTATCACATCAGCACTCAATATAATAGGGTGTCAGAATTTGAAAATACCCCGCCAGCAAATCATAATGTCACCAGGATTTGTTATATTATCATCAGAACTTTTCATAATGTCACCTACACTCCTTTCGCAGTGTCTATCTCACTCGTACCTATCGTTCATAGCCACTGCTTACAATAGCCAGATTCCCGCCGATTTTCCGCCAGAGGGCGTTTAGCGTAACTAATGAAATACATGAAACATTTTTTGATTGGTTCACTGGCGTCCTTGACAACCGCGCAGACTGGTCGCTCGTCCTAAAGCATTTTGTATGGGACTTTTGCATTATGACGTCATACGACTAGCCCCAGCCTACAACAGCAATGGCTGCCCCCAGTCTGTCCAGCCATGCCAGCAGCATGCACATGATCACATGGACATGATGACGGATCATGATGCACGGGCCATTTCAACCATGTCATTGTCAACTGGCACGACTGGTACAGTGTTGAGTGAGGCAGTTTTGTCAAATATAGAACAGATCTTTAGAATCGATTCTTTGAGGGACCATCAGACGTTTGCTTTGAATGAGATTATTCAAGGCAAAGATGTAGTGGTCAGTGTTCCAACTGGTATTGGGAAGNGCTAACTACGGCCCTGGTATGCGTTTCCCGCCCTGACTTCTGCTCGGCAAAAGGGCGGGAGGAATAAGAGAAAATCTACTTCATTTTCAGGGGCCTATGGGACATGGCGAAGTGAACTGAAAAGTCGGATTCTACAACCGATTCATGTCAACATGGTCAAACCATGCATGTCATTCATGCTGCAGGACCACCTCACGCTGCAGTCCCAGTTGAAGTGGCGCTCGAGTGACGTCATCAACATGTGTTGGTAACGTTTTTCTGACGGCATGGAGAAAACGCGGAATTCCTCGGAAATCCGCCAAGAAATCCGTGACTGCAATTATAGCAGCTAACAATGGAATAAACTATACACTGGCCTTAACACATGTAGTACTGAAAGAACGTACTAGATATATAATGATAATGAAATAACAAGGTCAAACAAAACAGTTGGAATGTTTTAACTTTGAGGCCACAACGGCATTGTTTCTGCAGCCCAACCAATTTGCTACCTCGTATCTAGGCTATTGCCCATATGATAAGAGATATGGCGAGGGGACGGGAGGAGATGATCAACGTGACGAATTTCACACCAGTTATTAGTATCGTATAAACTACAGACCACAAAATTATATCTAGCGGAATTCCATGGAATTCCGCATTTTCTCCATGCCGTTTTTCTGATTGGTCCCGCGCGCTAGTGCTGATCGGTTTGTGAGAGTGCTGTTTGGTTTCTCGGGTTCTGGTTAGTTTCTGAGCGTACTTGGTTTTGACCAGTTCTGACGATATCGTTACAAGTCCTGGTGACATTATGAAAGTTATGATGATAATATGTTAAGTGCTGATGACATTATGAAAGTTCTGACGATATTATTACAAGTCCTTGTGACATTATGAAAGTTCTGATGATAATATAACAAGTGCTGATGACATTATGAAAGTTCTGATGATATTATAACAAGTCCTGGTGACATTATGAAAAGTTCTGATGATAATATAACAAATCCTGGTGACATTATGATTTGCTGGCGGGGTATTTTCAAATTCTGACACCCTATTATATTGAGTGCTGATGTGATAATTAAAGTTCTGACATTTATTCCGCTTTGGCTTGCCATAAATAGATGGCCTGGATGTAATGGACACCACTTCATTTACACCACCATATTCTTCTGCTTTCAGATTTTAGAGGGTTTTTCAATATATGTCAACGCTATCTATTCGATATCACAAAAGTAATGAAGGGCCAATATTTTAGTTTTGATGCTGAAAAACATAATTTACACTGCATTTTTGCTACCGCATAGAACGCTTGCAAATCAAAGTTTTGCAAATGGGTGAAACTTGAGCCCATCATCTGATGATGTCATCATTGATTTCCCAGATCAAGTGCATGGAGTGTGCAGCAAACCCCGCTTGCATTTTGAAAGAGCAGGCGTCTTTCTCCGCACTCCACTCGCGAATTGCAGGGCCAATAGTGACCCTTGACGCCAAAGGACATCCTTTCCACTGACAGCCCTCGCAGAACTCTATGCGGGCGACGACGACGACGAACATGACATTGACATGCATGCCGAATGGTCTCCATTTTCAGTGATTATAATTGCAGACTGGCTCCCTACCATTCGGTGTGCCACCTATTGTCGATGATATGTACTGAAGTGAATATCCTGTTTACAACTTAGACATCCAGCTCCTTTAAGAGGCGAGTCAGAGCAAGAAACCAACCAATTTCACTGAGTTACATAACTGCTGTCAAGATAAAAATTCCCCAACAGTATTGGGAGATACCATAAAGGAATCAACCATAAAGGTCCAACTTACAAATTTAGCATTTTATAAATGTGGACAATATCCCTTTAAACCTCAACAGATTTGCATTCTGACTATTCCATATGATAGGCAAGATCCTTCTGCACGTTCACTGCAAATTTTGTTGAATTCCGGCTAGTTCATCTTATGATACAAAAGGACTGAATTAATGAGAACCCCACGAACGATGTGAACGCAGGGTCATCTGTGTACATTTGAATAGGCTGACGTACATTTGCACATGGAGCACTAATTGTGCTGAAAATAGCTCTGTTATCCTCAGAAATGGAATTCAAAGCACCAAGTTGACATGTTCATGTACCTCTTCACCACAAAAAAAGTTGAAGCCCGTGCCTATTACGTAAAGCCGAAATTCAGGCAGTGAGAGACATCTGGTGGCAACGCATGAAGTGCATCCCTCAGTAAGTTCATCGTTCGCAGTTAAACCTTTATGGTTGATTCCTTTATGGAGATACTTGTAGATGGTTATCCTAGATGTCCGAGTCAGGTTCTTGCAGTAAAAGGCAATGCTACCAAGTACTGATGTATACCGTAGTGTATGAAACTTTTGAACCACTGTATTTCTGGGTAATTACGAACTATGTTACATAATTCTGAAATAAAGAAACTGAAATCAATGTATATAGCAAGAAAATAAAGTAGACATCTTAAGTATAATTCCCGATGAAAAAAGTTGAATGTTTTTGACCAAGGACGGTGTATGTAAACTTCTGACCCCAACTATAGTAGAGTAATAGAAATACGCCAGCTTTAAGCATGTTCTCAGCTGGAACACCATCAACAGACATTGTCAGTTCTTTTAAATAGTCTTTAATGGTCACCACACTGACTTCAGCCTTCGATGTTTCTGCCTTTTTAAGCAGCTTTCAGACCAACCAAGACCCGGCAGATTGTTAGCAAATCGTTGGACAGCTTTCCCTGCAACATACTAACTGTCGGACTGTGGGGATTACCGGTTTTGCTCCTTGGTGTGGCTTTTGGGACTCTCTATGCTTGTGCGGTCGTCCTAGGGTTCCAAGGTCTCCTCACAATACGTCAACGTGTGGCCTGCTCAGTAGTCGCTCGGAAAGGTGTTGCTCGGGTTCTGCTCGTAGATGGATGTTGCTTGGGTGCTGCCTGGTATTCAACTGACAGGTGGTTCTTTCCCAAAAAGGCCCCTCCTGCAGATCCTGTGACTAGTCATGTGATCATATTATGCATCATTGATTTCACAACAGCCTGACCCTATTGTCCGGTCTATAGTAGGCCTATACCAGAGGTATTGCTTATTTCACGGAATTAAGGCCCCTGTCATGGGCTGATGCCCACAACAAGACCCCTACGAAATAACACAAACATTGAAGTATTCACCCAGTCCGACATTCCTCCCCTGCGTGGAAAAGAGTGGGACATATCTCCATAGACTAAGCTGACAAGGAATATCGAACCATAGGACTAGCGCTAGTAGCCATAAACACATGTTAAAAGCTGAATGGAGGGTTCTCCTACTTTGGCACTAAGATCTTGGCCGAGGGGTGAATCCAATAGCCGAACCGGTAAAAACCTATTCAATCTAGGGGAAGCCCCTCAAACCATAAAAAGACCACCAATAAAACAAGGTCGTCCTCCGGCTAATGCGGGCTAAACCTACAGCACCTCTTACGATAAAAACTTCTACTTGGACCAGCCAATCAGAACATAAAATATAATAAGTTAGTGAGAGCTGGACAGCTAACACATTAAAATTGATGGAACAACTGAACAACAAACTAAAACTTAGAAGGCATGGAAGAGGGGACAGAAGAATGACCAGACAGGTAATAACTTATCCGAATTGATTCAAATGTACCCACACCAGCTGCTGGTGCTGCACCCTCATTTGTTAAACTGGGCACCAAAGACGAAAGCACTCAACTCAATAGATTACAGCTGTCCAACCAACAGAAACTAACACAACACAAGTATAAAACATAGTGAGACCATAAAACACGGAAACACAAACACTGAACAATTTAAATTAGCACCAAACAATTAACCATAAGCCTATGTTCGGATCGCACACAACTATTACTTGAAATTCTATATTATCTATACCGGTATGTGTAAACTTATTTCGACGCATGCGCAAACATCCGAATAGCTCACTAATGCGCAAAGGTCCAGAGGGACCAGGATGCGTCTAAATGATGAATATGACTACATGTATGTTTATGAAAAAACTGGTCTTGGTACACCCAACAGGAATTGGAGGATCAACCAATCATTAAACGGTGAATGAACATTTAGTGAGACGTAATTCAGTGAGAGTGGGGTGAAGCGTGCTAGGAAGCCGGTAAGAACCTACTACCACACCAACTCCCCCCACACTATTAAAAGTAACTGTAACAACTAAAAACCACTACAAAACTGTGTAAAACTTCGTTAGATCCTTCAATCCCTCAGCTAATAAAATTTTAAAAAGATCAACAGCCAAAAAAATTGCCACAAACCAAAGGCAAAAAACAGACCGAATCACGAATCTTGCCATCTCAATCGAATACATACACTGTATCTCCCACAGTAGGCATGGTTAGCCTACTACCACACACCGACTCATTTCAGTAACTTTGCAACTCTAATATCAGATTCCACACAAAATCTGTTAATACGCCTATCGCCAGTTCGAAGTTTCGCGCCGCCTTCAGATTATCATCCACAACATTCAATATAGTATAGCGTGTTGCTCCAAGTTCAATAATCTGAATTATAAAAAAAACACAACAATAATCGTACAATGCGTTGGTGGCATCCTACTTCCTCACCAAAGCACAAAAACTAGTCACAACCCCTGGTGGCATTGCTCCTCACCAGTACGGAAGCGTATTAGTGCCATCATTTTTTTCTTTTTAATTATGTTGAAGGTTTGACTTATTATCTTGAAGGTTCGACTTATTATCTTGAAGTTTCGACTTATTATCTTGAAGGTTCGACTTAGTATCTCGAACCTTCAACTTATTTTCTCAAACGTTCGTCTTATCATCTCGAACGTTCGACTTTTTTTCTCAAACCTTCAACATAAAAATACATTTCTGATATTGGAAAATTATCTCGAAGCTTCGACTTATCATCTTGAAGGTTCGACTTATCATCTTGAAGGTTCAACTTAAAAATCTCAAACGATTTACCTAATCATCCCGAACGTTCGACTTATTATCTTGAAGGTTCGACTTGTTATCTTGAAGGTTCGACTTGTTATCTTGAAGGTTTGACTTATTATGTTGAAGGTTCGACTTATTATCTTGAAGGTTCCACTTATTATCTTGAAGGTTCGACTGATTATCTTGATGATTTGACTTGTTATCTCGAAGGCTCGACTTATTATCTTGAAGGTTGAACTTATTATCTTAAAGGTTCAACTAATTATCTTAAAGGTTCAACTTATTATCTTAAAGATTCAACTTATTATCTTGAAGGGTCAACTAATTATCTTGAAGGTTCAACTTATTATCTTGAAGGGTCAATTAATTATCTTGATTATTCGCCTTATTATCTTGAAGGGTCAACTTATTATCTGGAAGGTTCAACTTATTGGGCCGTATTCTAGAAGCTCCCTTAAGTGTAAGGTCGACCTTTAGCTATTGTCTGCAGGGTAGAATACAAAAGATTAAGGTCGACCTTACACTTAATGAAGCCCTTAGAATACGGCCCATTATCTTGAAGCTTCGACTCATTATGGGCCGACTTTAGACAAAGTTATTGGCGCCGGGTATCGTGTACAAAAATGGCCGCCGCTGTGGATGACAAGGTGCGCGTCTATTTTCACCTGGGACTAAACTATAAGGAGATACTTTAGATGTTGGCTCATGTCGATGGGATCATCACGAGTCTCCGTAGCTTAAAGCGAGTTCTCTCTCAACCTGGCTTATTCAGGCGGAAGAATAAGTCCGATATCCTGGAAGTTGCCTTATTTATAATGAACGAGGTAGATGCGGCAGGGAAACTCCATGGGTATAAGATAATGCACCTGAAGTGCATTCAAAACGGACTTGTCGTAACCCAGGAGGAAGTCCGCTACCTACAGCATATTATCGATCCGGAGGGGGTAGCATATAGACGCCGTAATAGTTTAAGACGACGACTCTATCACAACCCAGGGCCTAACTTCATGTGGCACGTCGATTCTTATGATAAGCTGAAACCATACGGCATCTGTATTAATGGCTGTATTGATGGATTTTCACATTCCATCGTGTGGCTTGAAGCATACTCAACAAACAGTCATCCGGCCGTAATTGCAGGGTACTTTATGGAATCAGTTCGAAGTCGAATGGGCTGTCCCAAACAGATAAGAATGGACCCAGGAACCGAGAATGGACATGTTGCAGATATGCAGAGGTTCATGAGGTTTGACTACATCGACGAGTACAGTAGACGAAGCGTCTTGTTCGGATCAAGTAATCACAATCAGAGAATTGAATTTTGGTGGTCAATGAATCGGAGGCAGAACACCCAGTTCTGGATCAATCTATTTCAAGAACTCAAAGAAAATGACGAATACTACGGCAACTTCTTGGATGTTAGTTTGACGCGTTTTTGCTTCATGCAGTTGATTCAGGTAGGGCTAGACCCCACCATGCAGCCATTTTCACATTATATGACAATGTGACTTGTCTAAACTGTGCAGAATCCAGTTAGTAGGCTAATGGTTATCATACTAGCAGGCTATCCTGATTTAGCCTGTTCTAGAGAGGATTCGAAATCGAACGACAACGTGAACGGGAATGACGTGTCACTCTACATGTATTGTGTTTGCAAGTCAGATCTCTCGACCGACACAATTATAGACTGATCGACACGTGTCATTCCCGTTCAAGTTGTCGTTTTATTTATAATCTAATTACTTCTGGTGTACCTTGGAGGCATATCTATGTACCAAAATGGAGAGCCTCGAATCTTTAGCCTAACCTGGCAGTTACCGAACCTACGTATAGTCCTGTGTGAGCCAAGGCCCCTTTGACAATCAATCAATCAGTACATAGTCCTGTGTGACGTTTTGTTTCCTTTTCCAGAGCGACTTAGGCTCCAGTTCCATAGAGCTCACGTTGACACTTTTCACGCGCCACGCTTCACGTTTTCCTTTCGTTCCTCGATTCAGCGCACAACGAGACACACATTACCTGTCCTGTGACATGCTTTCTCCGAGAACGAAAGGAAAACGTGAAGCGTGGCGCGTGAAAAGTGTCAACGTGAGCTCTATGGAACTGGAGCCTCAGATGAACTGGTACACTTGTGGAACTGTCACAGAATTCGTCCAAGCCGGCGTAACCAAGTTGCACCGAACGGCAGACCGGTAATGATGTACAACCTTCCACATCTCTTCGGTGGCCAGGAGGAAATATGCGCTGTCACGAACCAACAAGTAGATACGTGCTTGACAGAGTGCACACCAAGGGCCGTCTTCCTTGCGATGGGGACGTTTTTGACCTGTCATGCTTGCTGATGTCGGAAGCTGGTTTGACTGCTCCTACAACCCCCGGGGAGGGAGTTTTCCTGTACAGATACCTAAGAAATACAATCATTGCGATGTTATAGATCGACACTAACCTTCAGGCACTATTATTAAAAGTGGACGCGTAGCATAAGGCTGCTGAAAGGTTAAATGTCGTCCTGGGTATATACAAAGATTACCCAGGATCTCAATCTTCACTAAAACGATACCCTGGGTGTAGTTTCGGTAGCATCACCCAGCATCGTCGAATGACACCCGTGGATTCTTGATTGTCTCGCCCGTGGTCATGTGACCGCCTGAAGAATGCCATGAACAGTACACTCAACAAGTACCGCGGCGCGAGACCGCGAGATTCGACGGTATTTTTAAATAGGACTCGTTCCTAGGCACAGATTGCGGAAGCTGGGTGATGTTCGGCAACCAAAACTACACCCAGGGTATTGTTTTTAGTGAAGATTGAGATCCTGGGCAATCGTTGTATATACCCAGGACGACATTTACCCTTTCAGCCATAAGGCTTGGGTCTCTATTGGATGAGCACTCACATGCACTCGAGGACCTGTTAGTGCCCTCCATTCATTTTCAAGTAAAGGGCTGAGCTTGTCACACTGCATTCTGGCCCAACTTACTGGAAATTGAATGGAGGGCAGATCTTCGATACTCCTCACGTAGAGGTTCAAACGCCATACTTTACGAAGTAAAACGTAGTATTTTATTGTTGGATCTGCGAGCGGAGAGTCCTCGAATGCATGAGCCATCCGATGGAGACGCAGTCTTAATGACACCTCGAGGATTTCTTGTGGTGGATAAAATTGAGGGGTGAATGAACCGTATAGGGCCTCAACTACACAGGCAAAACTTCCACATGAATCTTGTCTTGTTTGAAGGTGTCTGTCTTGGGTTAAGACGTTGAGAGAGACGGTCTGTCTTGAGTGGCGAGATGTCTGAGAATAGACAGTCTTGGGTTATGGGCCCGTATTTTAGAACCGACTTTTAGATATAAGGATTCCCCCACTTTAAGTGGATTCATTGATAAGAATTGAATATCTTTCTAGTCCGGCAGAAGTAGGGTTGGACCCGGAAATGTCTTATATAGTTTTTTTTCTGATGGATTTGAGTAGCCCTAGGGGTAAGTTTTAAGATTCCACCGGGTGGACTCCGGTCACCCTTGAGCATTTTGAGAAATCCAAGATGGCGTCCAAGATGGCCATTGTTACATGAAATCAATCATAACTTCCTTCATATTTACCACAGGTTGATAATTCTGGTGTCTAGACATAGGTTTTGGAGGTCAAGGAATCCAATAAGACTATTTTGAATGCCGGCAATATATTACGTAACTGTAAATCCAAGATGGCTGCCGTTACGTGAAGTTCATTCATAACTTCTTTCATATTCACCATACAATTATTATTTTGCTGTCTAGACATAGGTTTTGGGGTTCAAGGGATCCATTAAGACCATTTCCCATGTCAGAATACACCTCTAACAATCAAAGATGGCGTCCAAGATGACCGCCATTACATGAAACTAGTCATGACTTCTTTCATATTCACCATACAATGATTATTTTGTTGTCTAGACATAGTTTTTGGTGTTCAAGGGATCCATTAAGACTACTTCCCTTGTCAGAATACACCTCCAACAATCAAAGATGGCGTCCAAGATGGCCGCCATTACATGAAACTGGTCATAACTTCTTTCATATTGAACATAGGCTGATAATTTTGGAGTCTAGACAT